>CABFVX010006289.1:1830-41560 GCA_902151425.1 Timema shepardi
TCCCCCCCCCCCCCCCATGATCATCAAACCACAGCTGCACTAACCGAGAAGTATGAATAGGTGAGCGATAGTGTTGATAAACAATTGGTCCTACGGGAATCTTTCCCGTAAAGACGGCAACATCACGTTATCCAAGATACTCATGTATTGCTCCTTATTTAAATGACCATCTATTTTCCACATTACACCCACACCAGCGTGAGAAATCCATCCCCAACTAGAGACAGAGAAGCGACCTCTACAGCGACGTTGATGCACATAGGGTGGTTGAAAACGAGAATTTTTAGGGCACTAGCATTGGCACTAACACACGACCATCATTTGATGAGCTCATACCTTCTCATCAGTAAAAATAGCTCTCCTCCAAAATTCTAATAGCCGTTCTAAGTTTTCTTGGGCGAAATTCATTCGAGACAGCTTCTGTCGTTCTGTTAATAGGTGTTTTGCAGCAGCAGTAAATGACTGGAGCCCTCCTTCTCTTAAGCGCTCCAAAATTGTGTCTTTTGACAAATTTACCCCAACCCGCGGAGAAATCTGTCTGCTCGTTAAATATGGGCTTGCCTGAGCTACAGAAACTAGCGCGGCGTCTTGTTCCCGAGTAGTTTTACGTGAAGCACACTACACCATGACGACACTTGAGGCTGTTTTCATTTTCCCATCTAGATTTCCACAACGAAACTTTTTTTCGCGAGCACGGTATTGCACGCGAAATTTCAATGTCCGTTTACCATGCCTCCACTAAACCCAGAATCCTTATTTTATCAGCTTCACTTAACCGTCCATATCGATCCATGGCTGAATTAACTATGGACAATAAGTTTGAGCCACAATTGAAACACTCCATGAGTAGATGTTTTGTTTTGATCTCCCATTTAGAAACAGCAACGAATGGTCAAATGAGCCGTCTTTTCGAGGTTTCCATCATGTGAAAGTTTTCACTCCTATGAACCACTTCTGGACGTGTAAATAATAAATAATTTACCCAGTCGTTTTATAAAGTATGTAATATAATTTAAGTTATAAAATACATATAATCAACATTAGAAAAGCAAAATTATAGCCTACTGGACTTTAAATATTAACTATTGGTATAGATAAACACTATGTCCAAATTTTTGGCATATTCAGTTTGGTTTTTTAGTCATGGTAAGTTCGGGGTTTGAATCCCAGATAGAAGGACTGAGAATGTCTTGCCCACATTTTTTTAAACCATATCACCATAAAATGTTGGGTACATAAACTTTCAAACTATATCTTCCTCAACGCTACTCAATTAGAGTAATTAACTTATATATTCGTATATACAAATTGGGTGTTGAGACGCGATAGTGAAATAATAGATAAAATTTTGCCTAAGATCGAAAGCCTGATACACCACATGCAACAGTAGTTCATGAAATGTTACAAGGCAAACCCATAGCAAAAATTAATATTGTAGGCCCAAATCAAGTTCAAGCATGATTTCCTAAACCGCTCCCTTTAATCATAGCCAAGAACGATAATAATTAGTAGGGACCTTACAGTAAAGTTATAGTCGCAAAATGGTCCAGGACTAAGGTATCGGACTTATATTCTGGGAGTCCGGGGTTCAATACTCGGTCGTGGCAAAGATTTATCTGATTGCCAAAACTTTCCTTCACCTCTGACAAGACGTGTATTAATCACAACTTGTGAATGTGTAGAGTCCACCGAGGTTTGGATAGGATGAATTGACGACTGCTGTTTTCATTCCGACTGTATATTATTATTTTTATTACCACCATATCTTACTAACTGTTCAGGTTGTATGCACTTACGCTAATGTGTAATGGTAGGGTGATTGTGAGATAAAATGGAGGACCTACAGTTTAACGTGGAATCAAAACCACGGTGGAGGCCTGGCATTCCTCACATTCACAAAATGTCTTGTCAGGGTGAGGGAGGGGTTTGGTAATCAGATACATCTTTGCCGGGACCAAGGATTGAACCCCGGCCGCCAGCATAGAAATCTGACACCTTACCCCTAGACCGCCAGGTCACCCACAAATAATGTTAAAACCTGCCAAAATATTGGTTCAGTATAAAATTAAAAACCACACCGCAATTGGTTAAGTGGTTCCAGAGATCTTAAGTTACAGATTTAAATAAAACGGAGACTCAAACCCTGACTGTATGTATGATAGATACAATCGAATATAAATAAAGGCACCACAACCGGTTATGAAGTTCCATTTATATTTGGCAACAGACAGACGTTTTTATAAACAGTATATATAATATTATTAGCACCTCGTCTTACTACCCGTTCGGGTTGCACGCACTTACGTTAATGTGTAATGGTAGGGTGATTGAGAGATGAAATAGAGGACATATAGTTTTAAGTGGGATCTGAACCACGGTGGGGCATGGCATTCCACAGATTCACAAGTTGTGATTAATACACGTCTTGTCAGAGGTGAAGGAAGGGTTTGGAAATATCATAAATCTGTGCCTGATACGAGGATTGAACGCCGTACTCCCAACACCGAAGTCTGACACCTTACCCCTAGACCACAAGATCATCTTAAAAACAATAATGAGCTTACATTACTTTTTTACTTATGGATATTTACATTCCAAACCTTAAAAAAGTATGGATATTATTTAATGCGTTTTTAAACTCGTAAACCAAAAACCAAATTTCTCACTGCTTTTCATTCATTTAAACCTCCCCACTCTGATATTATTAATAATTTTTGCAGATGACATAAAATGTATTATGGTTTGGATTTCAATAATTGATTTAGTAAAAAAAAAACATATATGACAAAAACAAAATCACAGTTAACATTTTACATTTAATTTATTAGAAAATGATAATAAAAGTAAATATTAATAAACAACACTTTTATCAATCAAAGTATTTATCAAATCTTTTTACTAATCGGTAATTTTTGGCCGTTTTGGTAACATTAAATAAAGTATGAAATCGAACAATGGTATCACAAAGTTATATAGACAGTCATATTAACTTTGAAGAAACAAATAAACTACCTTTTATAAATAAAATATGGCCAATGGTTAAGATTTTATCAGATATATTTTTTTTTCTACCCGGAAATAATATAAAATATTTTAAATCAGGATTGGGACCCTTAAATTATAGACATTTTTTTAAACTCAGCATTCTAAAAATAAAGTAAAAATCTTTTAGATTTAATTTGTTATTTTCACTACATGTGAGGAATATAATAGTTGATCATTAATAAATTCATAATTAGCTATTCACAGTAATTAATATTCTGAAAAGGGGGAGGCTTGCTTTATTTTACCATGTAAAACCAATAAATGTGGGTAGCACTGCTGCCAAAATATTTTGTGGCATGGTTAAATCTTTAATAGCTAAAAAAAAAGCAGGCCCATATAATATTAATACCAAACATAATTAATTAGCTAAGTATGTAACAAATAATTGATTTTCTTAGAAAGGGAAAATAAAGTAAAATTAAATTAGTATATAAACCATTTGGACATCACAAAAAGACATAACCACTCCCCCATCACTCCTTCCCTACAGGCAAGAAATATTTTAAGGACTTAATGCTTTCTCTAAATCCAGCCTTGGGCGTAGCCTAGGCAAACTATCCTGCAGTCATGTGAGGATGTATAGCATACCGCGTGGGTTGAGCCAGTGAGTTGCTACCTTACAATCTCGACGGAGTGTACATAGCCATGACATGGGGATGGGCGACGGCGATAGCACCATCAGGAGGTGACGCGACAGCGCCGGTCCACCGGCTGGGATTTGTTCCCCCAGTTATGTCACCTGTCACCACCAGCGGTGTTTCGCTACTCTTGGGCCAGAGACGAGGAGGGAGGATCAACCGGCGGATACTCCAGACGCAGTCGTGGGCGAAGGAAGTGATATTTAAGCTACAACACGCCCAGTCATCTACCTTATATTAATTTGTCCATATCTATTTGTTTAAACAATGTAATAACCTTTTTATTAATATCTTGTACTCATATCTATGAGAAATAAAGGCTAGCCGGGTATCTCCTTTTCGCTCCAGCTGCCTCCAGCCTTCCCCGCCTATTCTGCCAGTCACGAGACTATAAAAGCGGGTGGATGATGGAGTTCTGGAACAGTCGGTAGTGGGGAGGGACCCCAAAAACAACATCAAATATCATCAAGTCAGTGTAATAAAGCTATAGAAGACATACGAAACATTCACCGGGAACAGCTCGCTAGCATCAGAGAGAGCATCAACGCAACACTGATAGAGAGTTGTAGTGAAGAAATACTAATTCAAGCGGGAGCAAGCAAGTCCATACTGGATCTCAGATCGGGCAAGACTGTGTCGACACCCGGAGGCCCTTCAATGTCGGTAAGTGACAACAGTCCGCCGGCAGGGTCAAGAATACCTCCAACTCACCCAGAACTTCTGTTCCAAAGCGAGACCACTACAACCATATCTAGAGTAGGCAGAAAGAGCCTTGCAACAAGTCCAGTTAAAGTGGGCCAATTTCGACGTGATTCCACACCGGAAGACACCACTATGGTACACCAGGATAGTCGCGAAATACTGGACATGCTACATCGAATCTCCGAGACCATGGTTTCGATTGAAGAGAGAATCAAACGAATGGAAACAGCCATTGCAAGATCTTCAGCCAGAGATGGACTTGCACCACCGCCAAAAGCACTGACGATCCAAAGCATGGTGGCCACTCAGCCGGTACCTACGGTGGAGGCTTGGATGACACTTCGGCCACCTGAAACTGGACTCCTAGATACCGAGGAACCAACGGCTCTACGACTGGCTCTCGCCCTGAAAGCCAAAACATCAGAACTACCAGTGGGACAAGATAAGCACCAGGTGAATTTACTCCTAGCCTTGGAGTAGAACTACCGCTCGTTATCTCCAACGACAAGACAAGTACTCTTCCATAGAATCAACATGGTGTACATAGCCATCACACGGGGATGGGTTAAAGCGATAGAATCATCAGTAGAAAACGCGACAGTGGCGGTCTACCCGCAGGGATTTGTTCCCCTGTTAATTCAGCAGTGTTCTTGCCACTCTCCGCACCTTGCTCCGACTGTCCTTCTGAGACCTGTCCCCACCAATTATATACTCTTGCTCGGTGCGGAATATATGGGGGACGGTCCCAGAGGGAAAGCCGAAGGAGACGGCGGCCTAAGCCCTTTATTTCACAAGCAGGGTAATACAATTATTTATAAGGTTACATGATACCATGACATTATATATATAGTAAATACAACGGGGATATCGATACTTCGTCTGCGTTGAATTGTGCTGCTGTACCAGCCTCCATAATGATGATCCCTCGGAGGATTTCCCTTGATGTCCTGTCTGCTGGATTGCCTTCAGAGCAGACCCAATACACATCCCAGCTTCGGCATCTGAGTTTGTTGCTAACGTGCATGTGTAAGTTCCTGATTCCTGGATGGTTGAAGAGTAGTCCTATTCCTGTAGGTAGGCTGTGTGGGGTTGCTGTGGTGTCCACTGCTAATCTAATAGGTCTTGGATCTTCTCTATTCTTGTCGTGCTGCCAATTCAGGGCTAGTAGCCCAGCTATCATCTCTGCCCGATTTATCTTGGTCCCTGTTGCGATTTGCTGGGCTATGCCCGTGTTGTTCTCAAGGCATGTCGCTGCAACGTACCATGGGGTGGCGTCATGCTATGTCCACTGCATCTTCTATCGATTTTGCCCACGAGCAGGTGATCCATATTAGTAGGCCCATGAGAGTCTGGGTGATGGCTGGTCTTCTTTGGTATATTCGTGCCACGGCGTATCTAGGCCATTTTAAATTATGGGCAAGCCAGTTGAAGTATCCACCTATTCGTTGAAGTCCCTTCTTGGTTGCAGCTGGTACGTGTCTAAGTAGAAGGCCTCTCCGACGGTGAGCTTCCACTGATCTTGTAAGTGTTGACTTCGAGGTGTCGATCTGAAAGACGAGGTAGATTAAACTGATTGATGCGTTTGATGATGACTTCTCCTTGTTTACTGTGAGGCCTAACAATTCAAGCAGGCCCTGGACCTGGTGGAGCTTTTCTTCGTTGGTGACATAGAACAGGTAATCGTCCAAGTACACTATTCCTTTAATGTTGGGGAGAATCTCTTCCACCATACGGACCGCTTCGGTAATTAGTCTCTGTAGTATGGCTGGTGACAAGCTGTGCCCCATCGGGAGTAGGTTCATGAATTATTTCATTCCTTTGTACTATATTCCCACGTGTCTTCTAGAGGTGGTGGAAAGGGGCACCTGGAAGAATCCTGTTCTAAGGTCTATTTTTCCAAAGTTAGCCCTCCGCCGGGATCTTTTTGATGGCAGATAACGAGAACTCTGATGTCCGGATGTATGGTGTCCACGCTGATATGCCCTGTATTACGCATACTCCCCTGTTCGCCTTTTGTATAGCAAACAGGGGAAACGCACCGCAGATGTCCTCGTTTCTAGTGATGATTCCGTTATCCAGCCAGTCCTTTATGACCACGTCCAGGATAGGTGAGGAGCGAGTCTTGATAGATGTATGTGGGGCGTCTTGCAGTGGAGGTAGGTGTGTTCCTCCTCGGATGGAGCCAAACCGCTCCTTGTTATTCCAGATCAATTTATTCGAGGCTGGGACTCCCTGGCTGCTATATGTGCAATCTTGGGTGTTAATGCACGGTTTTTCTTAATTATTTCCCTAAGTTTGGAAATGGCGATGGCCCGACTTCACCGTCTCCAGCCTCCTCCACCTCGGTCCCGATCTCGTCTTCTGGGGTGGAGTCCCCGGGTCCTGGCAGTCTTGCGTTGTTGGTGGTCGGGGTCTCGTCTGACGTGGGCTCGTCCTCTGTGATGTTTATCTCAAGGTAAGAGACCAGGTCCTCTAGCGTTTCGGTTTCTCCTTCTGTTGCGATAAGGTCTTGAGCGGTCTGCTAGTACCATTGTAATTCGGTGGTTTTAGGCAGGTAGTTTCCCCATATGTCGGCCTGTTCTTCTGTAGTTTCTTGGTTCTCCCCCTCTTCCTGTACAGAGTCAATTACGATGTGACGAGGTATTGCACCTTCCCAGATGTCTTGCTGTACTATAGGTAGCGATACAAGTTCCACGGAATCTAGAAAGGCGAGATCTTCTTCATGCGTTTCCAATGGAATCCAGTCGATCCAATCGAAATCCTCCGCCCATGTGGGCGGCGGTAGACCGGCCTCCTCGTAAGCTCTGTTAACGCTTGAACAACCTGAATTTATTGTCAAAATATATATTAGCACGAGCGAATCCGTGGGCAAAAGCTAGTAATTATATAATTAAAAATAAGTATATATATATTAGATTTAAACAATTAATCAAATTTAACACTGATCTATACAGTACGTTATACTACTAGAATATTATATATTTTCAATTTAAATATATATATATATATATATATTTTCAATATAAATATATATATATATATCAGAATATTAAGCAATTCCTCTTTTCGTAAAATGTACTGGTCGATATATAGATTTATGATAGATACTAACATCAAAACAACTAGTTCTTTATAATAGAATCAAATGCAATAACATCTATAATCGAGCCCAACTGACTATCAAACCCAAAATGCAATAACTAAATTTTCAGAACCCCATCAATATTTGCAGATATTTCTAGCAAGTATAAAAGATTAAAGTTAATGATAAGAGTATAAATAAGGAAAACTTTCATTTAAATGGGCTATTACCTAACACATTATTCATTTTCTCCCAGTAAGTGACAAGATTACGTTTTACGTACCAAGTATTACCACATTTCCATACCTATGTTCTACGCCGTAAGGAACAAATTGTTATAATAACACGGCCAAATCTATAAATTTTTCATCAGACTTGATTTCATGAAAACAAAATATGATATGTTAAAGATTTTATTAGCTACATCGTTGCGTATACTTAAAAGATACCTAATCAAAACTATCAAATTTAAAAAACTACTTATATTACTACTAATTACTAAAATTAACCAGGGTTAATTATACTGATTAATTTAATTATTATTTTAGCTACTAAAATTTCCATATTTTTAACATTTTAATACTAACAGTAATATTCACCAACACAAAACCCAAACTGGAATTTTTCTAGCCCTATGTTTCATTGTATGCCACTGTAGAAAAAAATCATATATTATAAGTTGATTATAATAATAACACGTATTATAAGTTTTCCCATTTATAAACTCTAATTTAGTTAACAAAACTTTAATTTTCTAAACTTATTAATTATGCTCAACAAATTCAGTAACTAAATATTTATCAATATAATAATGTATTCTGAAAATTGATAAATGACTCCTGAACACAGGACTAAAATCTGGGACCTTTGTCTTAGTACGCCAAAGATCTAACCACTGAGCTATCCAGGAATTGTCTCGTGCTCATAGCCATTCTTCACTCATATTTAAGGCAGAGTCTATGATGGACGTGCGGAAATCATCGGCTACTAATGTGATTAATTTTATTAAGATCACTAGTCAACATCTTGTGTTCGTAACAACACATTGTGTGACATCACCTAAACGACTTCCATGAATATGGTGCGTTGGTTCTAGCACCAAAACATTGTGGGCGAATAGCGTCGCAGTGATTAATAGCAATACTGGAACACCGAAAGTAGTACCGTTACAAATGAACCCGATAAGACTCAGATAACCGTTAAAAACTAAAGTTAACTTTCTCAAAATTTCTTGAACAATATCAGGTTTTAATTCAAACTACGCATCAATATTATGTTGTTGTTTTAATTTTTTCTACATTTTAATATTCTTTTAAAACTAGCTAATTATGTTATATGTGTTCGATTATTACTATCACTCCAAATAATTGGTCAATCTTAGTATATCATATGATTTTATTAGTTAATTTACACTTGACTCATATTTACACATTATATTTTAACTACTTTAGTAAACTAGATGTTACTATTATAAAAGTTTGATTTGTGTTTCCATTTTAAAATAATTGTCAATTAATAGTGTAATATGTCATGTTATTAGCTCATCCTATTTGACTCGTATCACAGTATACGTTGTAATGTAAATATGTAATACCAAGTATGCTAGCATTCTGTAAAGATTAATCATTATATCAATTATACACAATATACTAGAATTATCAACCCATTAAAACCCATACTTTCATTAATCATTAATAATTAAGATGATATATAGGTCTTAACCTTTACTATATTCATAATTACGATTCATAATTATGTATATTAAAACAAAGCGTTTCAAATATGTATATCCAACAAGAATTATGAATATAATTATTTACGTTAAATATCAACATGCCGAAAGATAATTTTTAATAAGAGGCTGAAAAGGAATTTAATAGCTTACATTTCACTGGACAAGACAAGTCCTCAATGATAATCCAACCAAGAGGAAAATTGCAAGGCAAAGATAGCTGAGTATAATTAATCTACAGCTCAGACTGAAGAGTGAAAGATAGTCAAAGGGATGGGATGAAGGGAAATATATTTGACAGACACATGATTGAAACTTGGTCGGCCTTCTACTATGTGCCAGAACTTTGGAGAAGGTCAATCTAGATAGGCCCATATTCTTCTGAAAGCTCGTAGTCAATTCTCGTCTATGGTGGCTGCGGTGGAGGTGGATGAGATCCGAACTATCCCAGTGTGCATGTGACTCGGTCAGTCAACTGGGTTAGTAGATTGGGGTCAGTCGTGTTGTTTCAGTCATTGCATGTTGTAGAAGGTTAAGTGGAGTTGGACTTATTGCTCTTATTTTTGTAGAATGAATATATCTTACAATAGTTCCTATAGAGCTATTGATAATAGCTAGGTCCAACTATTTAAAACTCGCACCATAATGACTGAGAGATTAGTGTTCAAATTCTGAATGAATGTACTGAGGGTGATACTTTCAAAAAGGTTTTTCCCTTTACCTCCACGCAAATCTGGGTACACTTCCTCTACATTTAACCTTAATCATCTTTAACATTTTAGCATAATTAGTGCATAAGAGTACAACACATGGAGATAGTTAGATGCATGGCTAAAAAATTAATAAAAGTCTTAAGTGTAGTCCATTATAGTACAAGAAAAATCGATACAAACTTATAATCTTTTAAAATGAATAAATATGTAGATAAACCTACATTTGTATTTGTATTTGGTTTCTAGAATAACCTCCCAATATTATTCTCATGGAATTGTCTATCAAGGTGAACATGGCCTCTTTCTCTCTTCCTTTTCCTCAAAATGACACATCTGCTTTAATTGGACCGGCAATATTTTTACAAGTTTGAGAAAGTTCAATCAAACAAATAACATTCAATCTCAACTCCTTCAGCTCTCTCTATCAACACAAACAGGACAAATATGGCATCAACGCTATAATTGGCTGAGGGAAACTAGGCATACCTAATATTTCTGTGTACACAAGTTCCTTAGTAGTGGCGTTGATAGAGTTTCTTATTTATTTAATTTTTACATGGTAGTCCATCCGCTTAACACAATGAGCTCCTCAGACTTAGTCATATATAAGATTATTATATTAATTTTTTAAGAAATCCTAATTTTAGATTGATTAAAGTTTTTCAAATAGGTTTTATTATTTTTTCTAGCTTACTTACAATATATTCACCAAATAAATAAAAGTAGCATTTTTACATAAAAAAAGAAGTAGAAGTACGATATTTTTACATCTTTATTAATATTTAAAACTATTAAGAAGCATGAATTAAGGAAAGCTTAAAAGCGACTGTTTAAGATCATTAAGATTGTATAATGTTTTAAAATCCTAGTTAATAATTAACAATTACATGGAATTTAGTATTTTCATATTTTTTGTTATTTATTAAGTTATGTATAATTGTATTATATACATATAGTTAACATTTAAATATATTTTACTGGAAAAAACACTAACAATATTGTCTCAGGAATATTACTATTTTTTGGTATAATATTTCACAAATCTATATGTTTTCATGAAATATATAACTTTATTAGAATAGTCAGTAATACTTAAACTATATTATTAAAATAAATTATCTGTTTATTAAGAGAAGTACATATATTTCACTCTAAGAACGACACTCCACAGGATCCAAGCAATTAGTCCATATAAAAAAACTTTGATTGTTTGGTGTGCAATGTAGAACCTGGAATAATAAAACATATTAACTGTAAAAATTAAGTACTATAATAATATTAAAATATAAATAACACCATCAAATGCATATATAAATGTATCTCTATTTCTTAGTAAATAAATGCAGTGTTCACATACTTTCTTCAAATTAGAGAAATCATGTATTATACTATGTGTGATTATAGGTGTGTGTGTGTGTAGTAATGATTTGTTAAATTTACTAAATAGCTACGTTACTAAAATTTGAATAAAATTAATAATTGTTTAAATACAAATTTTCAAATCTTAGAAAGATCAGATGTAAGGATTTTGTTTCCTAATATTGGAAAAATATTATATTTGTAGAAATTTGCGACCCATAGATCTAGATTTCTTATTAAATATTAACTGTCTCCTTACTAGAAAAAGTGTGTCTTACAAATTCTGTAATGTACTTATGACTGAACATTATATTATAACGAAAAGGTTTGGTGGATTTCGTTCAAACTTTATATTTATATATTTTATAATCAATTAATTCAAAATTTTGGTCTTGTATACATAATTAATCACGCCGTTCCAATAGTGGTGGGAAAAATTGTGCATGGATATTTTTAAAAAAAAGCCCATTCTCCCTGTCACTACCCTCAAACTATTTAATGCATTCTTCAAGTCACTTTCATTCTCATTCATTAATATGGCATAACCTGAAAATAACAGCACTCTCACTTATACAGTGTACATATTTACATCAAGCGCGTCCTCAAAAGCATATTTCATACACTTATCCAAGGATACATTAAACACTCATGGAGATCTAAATTAACCTGGTGTAATACCCTGTTCAATGTTAAATCATTCGCTCAAAGATCCATCCAGCCCTCCCCCCTAACGCACGCTTTACAACAATAATACACCGCAATAATTGCATTTATTAACCATGCAGACACACACTATTTCTTAAGAATATTACATAACATACTCCTATTCAGCTGATCATACGCTTTCCCCATATCAACGAATACATAATACAATTTCTTACTTACTTCCATACAATTTCTCATTCATTGCTGCAATGCAAATATCTGTTTCATGCAAACTCTACCTGGAGTAAAACCACATTACACACCCCAAATATTGTCCGCGGTTTTTTCGCGCACCCTTTAAATTAGAATTTTCTCAAAATTTTTGTCTAAAAGAGTCAGAAAATTAACAATAATAAATTTAAGCAGTCACTCATTGTGCCTTTGAATTTGTACAAAGAACAAATGAGAGCATTATTACAGTAGATTGGAACATCTGAAATCCTAGCACACACATTGAGCAATTCGCTCAATCCTGCAAGTAATACATTTCCCTCTTATTTATGCATTCTACTTGTGATCCCGATCTACTCTCGTAACCTTTGCCAATTTTTATAACTTTATAAATTTTAACACTTTCTCCTCGAAGATTATTTTGTTCGACATAACATTTTCCTTATTTTCTGCTACTTTCTCTACGTTTTCGCCATACAATTGACCAAAATCTCCCTCCCTTGCCCCCTGAAATTATTTTCATGTTAATTCTAGCTTTAAAATTAAGTATAATATATTACTTAATTGGTTTCTGATACTGGAAAATTCCACGTGGATAAAAATTGACTAACGTTTTTTTTTAAAACTGATATCAGAGAAAAGTCTATAATTTACATAATAAATTTGATCATAAGAGGAAAATGTATTTTCAATCACCAAGATTAGTGAAATGATCTTTGGAAAATCGAATATTTTTGAAAATAATTCTAATAGCTATCTTCAAAACAAAAATTTTGGGAGAAGGGAAGTTTGTATAGAGTTAATGAGGATGGGTTAAGTATAGAGTTGGTATATTTTGAGCAACACGCTTAATTTTCACCTAGTCCGGAAATGAACGGTGTTATTAAGTATTTATGTATGTATGTATGTTTAATTTACACTGTAAATACACACCGTGAACTTGCTTTTTAGACAAATTCTTTTAGTTTAGTTATATTTCTATAATATTTGATGTTTTATTATAAATGGTATGACTCTTGCTGGTGTATAAAATAATAATCTCACAAATATGGATTTTTGCTTATATTTGAAATGTCGAATTTTTAATTTATGTGACCTGTGTTTATAATTCAGTAATGTGTTAATAGAGGTTATTATTTAGCAATACTGGCATTCACTGATTAAAATATTTTTCTATATTTTAAACAGATCCATATTACAAATATAGGGAAAGAAATTTAAACTTTATTAGGAAATTATTTGATATTTTGCCAAAGAAATAAACTTCACTTCAAAAAATTAAATGACATATAAGGTTGATTAAATTTTTATATGATAACAATTAATATAATTACTGTAGATAAATTAGTAAAAAATGATAGCATTTGATTATAATACCTATAAGGTTATAACTACAATTTGGAACAAAATTATTAAAATTTAAACCTCTTTTGAAAGTTGACTCTTCGGTTGGCTGTAACTTCATAATTATATGAATGTGATTAATATATTGAAATTTACGGTTAATATGAGTTGTTGATTAAGTTAAATTAATTATGGAATTTAAATACATAAGTAAGACAAAATATACTAAGTTAACAATTGTTTAAAGTGGATAGCTAAATGAATGACATAAAACACATTTAAAATGAAGCATAAGCAACAAGAAGACATAATGAAATTGAATAGACTTTCAACAGTAATAAAGTTTAAATACAATATAATATGTAAACCTAGAGCATTAATCGAAAAACCAGCAATCAAAATATGGAAAAGCTAAGGTATATTAAGTATGTAGGAGTTATGAAGTTGTCAACTATCAAGTATAAACAAGGTTATATTAGTTGTAATAAAATGTTTTACAATTCTTATCTGATATATTTTGATCCCTTCTCATTATTGAATACGATTAAAACTCATCGATTAATTTTGACGACTACATGGCTTGGCGTTTCGTCTTAAGAATGGAATTGAGGTGTTGTTCCATAAATTTACAAAGTGATAGAGCTATCAAGACCTGATGATGGCAAAATGCTGAGTCATGTAGTCCATAAGGTGAGTGAAACTGATTGTATTTTAATCATAAGCAACGTAGTGTATATACAAGAGGCACACACAACGTTTAAGATTTCTATATTACTCATAGTCTAGTATTTAGTTTTAAAAAATCTAGTGTAGAGTGTAATTTAAAAAATATTTTAAATCATTTGGTTTAGTAAGTTTTCTTATAAAATCGAATGTAAATTTTTTTCAATCTACTGTAGTGTGTAAGCAAATTTTTACAAACCCTGTGATCATCGAGTTCCCCTTTATTAATTTTTTCTAGGAAAAAAAATGGATCAACGATTTCTATCACATAAAGGACATCTACTTATTACGAAAATAAAATCATTATCCATTTTAGATCAAGTTACTTATAAACTTTCTACTGTAGATGGTGTTACCTGGTTAAACGGCTAAGCTTTTGGAAGTGGTAGAGGATCAAAAAACTGATTAAAAATGTATTTTTAGATTTGGTGGTTTTGGCTACCTTTTCACGCAATTAGTAAAAACTAAATAAAAAACACGTTTTTCTGCTGAATTCCTCAGCAATGACTTAGAATTATTTTTTTCTGGAAGATGTATTGGTCTCTGCATTCACATGATTTAACGCCATTAGATTGTTTGTATGGGGAGCTCTCAAGCAAAAGGTGTATGCCGTTCCTGTAAATGATCTTTAATCACTACGACAAAGTATAACGCAAGCGTACGAAGGATCAACAGTCGTACAATGTGGGTCAGCCACTCGATATATCATTGATAGGTGCAATGCTGGTCTCCGGGCTGGAGGCCGTTAATTTGAAATAAATAAAATTATTATTGTTTTTATTTAGATTTTAAACGAAAATAATGTGAAAACCGGCATATCTCCAAAATACATTATGAGTTAGTTTTATTGAGTCACAACCATTTCCCAAAGTTTAGCCGTTTAGCCCGGGAAGTAGCCTATATAAAAGTGTATTGATGCTAATATATTTTTTATGGATGTGAAGCGTGGGTTTGTCAGAAGAATACAAGATCAAGTTTAATGTGGTTTGAATGAGAAATCTAATATATTTATGTACTCGTATGTACAGAGTCAATAATGAATGGGTGCTGAAATAGGGTGGTTTGAAAGGGAATCTATTAGGTTACTATTAAAGAAGGGTTTTACTTTGATTTGGGCATGTTGAGAGAATTATTGTGGATTGAGAGGCCAAACTAATATATGAAGTTAGAATGCGTGGAACAAAAGTAAGAGGTAGGTCATGTATGATTTGGCTAAATGTTGTAGACTAATCTGTAAAAAAGAGAAGAACCAAGAGTTTTTTTTTAAATTAAACAGCATGTATTAATCGGTATATGGGTTTTGTTGAAGTGAAGGGACTATACAAAGATAGGGAAATGTGGGGAGATTTATGGAGGATGTATTAAGTATGGAGTGGTTTGATGATTTATATGCGCAGTTTATGGCCTACCTTTAAATGGAAAAACTTAATTAATCTCTTGTACATAAGTATTGTAGCATGTCAATCAGATAGATTGGACAGCTACAATTAAAAATCCATATTTTAATAGTTTACGAAAGAAAGAAACAATATTAACATATTTAAAAAATAATCTACCTCAAAGTTTATTTTCTCTGACTAGTTGCAGTCAAATTAAATTACGTGTCTCTCTAAACTGAAACACATTATTGTTAAAAATATTGTCTTTCGATAAATACTGTAGCAGTTATCAAAGAAGAGGATTAATATTATTATATTTATGAATAAAATACGTTAGCGCAGACCCTATGTCATTGGATAATGTTGGATAAATTTACTTACGCTTGCTATGCTGTCTACAATAAAATATAGTAAAGTACATCTATATCAAAAATTCTCATAAAAAATAGTAACGGATCCTAAATAATATAATAAAACCCGTGATATATAAATTGAAACCGATTTCATATCCACTCACCCTGTCAAGATGTTCTTCGATTGAATTTCCACATGGTAGAAGAAAATTATTCAAAGATGGCAGCCACACGTTCTTACATTATAACACCTGACTAAGGTAAGAAGTGCATATCGATTTCGACCCACTGACCCACTCCACGTCAAGAGACTCTAGCGGTGAGCCAAGGAAGCTTGTTCCTCCCTTTCCCCGCAAGTGGATTTCTCTTGTTAATTTCTCTTTCTGCCTGCCTTCATCCGTATTTCTCCTTTCTATGTTCCTGTGTTTATCACCTTCTCTGCTTTGTTCCGTCCGTATCAGATTGAGTACTATATAAGGGGCCACGTCCAGGTTCCCATTAGAGCCAATTTACTGAAACCCAGCGTTGAAGGAAGAATTCCTGCATCGTCACGAATCGAAGACCACGTCGACCATGAAGTTAGAGGCGTCGGATACATCGCCACCCTGGACAGGATGACGCACTTCGATGACAACTATAAAGTCTGGGACGTTGAATCCACCGTAGCCATGAATAGGACCACGGACTTCAATTAATTAAGTATTTCAAAGTATTCAACGTTTCCTTATGACTCAGAATCTAATTTTTGTAGTAAAAGACAGGCAATGTCTGTTTGCACCCTTTTAGTTTTCTGTATATTTTTGGAGACGATTTTAATTTTTGTTGATAATATGTCGAATTGACAATGGATCAACTGCAAGTCTTGTTGACTTCCTAACTTAAAGATTTATTTTGTTGTTTAAATATTGTGTCCTCCAGAATGAGGGACAAGTCTAATAATAGCTAGTTTCATGTATGTTACATCAGTCCTAAGAGAGTATGTTGCTCTGTATATTTACCATACAGTGCTTACGTTATGAGCCTTGGTCTTGGAATACAGTAATGTCTTAGTTAGATACTTGCTAAACTTCCACAAGTTCCATTAGTCTAACTTGACCTAATGTATCGCATGATGCCATAAACGTCATGTACACCTGTTTAATTTTTGGATGGCTTCAACCAGGTTGCCTGTATTGGATTACATACCTCAGTTGAGTTGGGGGAATTCTTTATTTTGTGTTGGTCAAGCAATCACGATTCTCGTACTGTATTAGCTTCGGTGTGCAGACCGGGGAACTGCTATAAAGTCATAGTGGGGTTCGCGAAAATAATACCCTTTTTCTTTGCACCGGTTTTGGGCTCCTATTGTGTTAGTGTTACTCTTAGTTTAATTGCAACTAGGTTTGTGTCTACTATAGAATGCGTTGGCAGTACCGTAAGGGAAAGGGACCAGCCATGGTACTATTGTGTTGACCCCTGTTTGTTAGCCATTGACCACTGTAGTCAACGAACTTTTCTATGGTTTATCTTTTTACAAAAAGTATCAAAGAAATTATCTTACAAGGCAGTCTAGCATAACTCATTAAGAGTTATATATGTATATTTATATATATATATATATATATATATATATCTTGTTTTATATTTTGTTATTAACTACTTGATTATTTTCTTCTTCAGAACAATTCATCCAGTAGCCCGGATACTATACAGCCCTAGTAGCTATAGCAGAATATTCAAATTCACAAAGTCTAATTATCTGCATCAAACTTCAAAGTATAACCTGTAATATCATTGTATAACCTCAATTTTGTTATTTATGTTTTATTGTAATAAATCTATATGTTTTTAAACATAATTCTTTTTATATAAAAATGTATAACCAGTAGAGGAAAATCCCTTTCAGCATTAGATTAAAATTTTGCCTAAAGTATAAATACAATTATTTATAATCAAACCGTGACTAACAAATGATAATTACTTACTTCATATAGCGTATTTTTCCTTCAGGAATAGTATCAACCGATTCTTTTAACATATATAATCTGCCGCCATCAACAAGTCTTGTGAGATAATCTTTCCATACTATTTCATTGCTGTTGAAGTAGAAAATTTCTTTGTCTTTCTCACCCAAAGAATTATATAGACTCAGACATTTCTGGTTGTCAAAGTTGCATTCATACATTGAAAAGTATTTCAGTAAATGCATATGTTTATCAACTTTTCGGTATATTTTAACCAACCTGTAATTGTTAGATGAGTAATAATAAATATATTATAAAATATTTGATTTAAACTAATTTATATTTATTAGAGAATGTCACTTTTATTTCTATGTATCTAAAAGTTATATATCATTAATTGCAAAATGTAATTATTTTATAAACAGTGGTTTTACATTATAGTGAAACATAATTTATAATTATTTGTTAGTTTATGTTAAATTATAAAATTAGTTTATGAGTTTATTTTTCTGTATTTTAATAGGATTAATACCCTAAAATTTAAAATCTAGCTATTTAGCTTATATAATATGGCTTTAATTTAAAATACAAAATTAAGTGGAAATTAAGGTATAGATACAACTGGTTGTATCTACATAATCTCTTTAACCAGCTCCAGATTTATTTTATTGGTTACAAATGCTTAAGATAGTACAATTGATTTAAAATCTAGCTATTTAGCTTATATAATATGGCTTTAATTTAAAATACAAGATTAAGTGGAAATTAAGGTGTATATACAACTCTATGTATCTACATAATCTCTTTAACCAGCACCAGATATATTTTATTGGCTACAAATGCTAAAGATAGTACAATTGATAATATGTTGAAATCTGTAGGTCCAATTGACTATATATTTTATTTCTTGATTTGTTTCTTGACTATCCCATAAGAGGATACAAGCTTAAAGGCTACACTCATGAATGAAACACTCCCTATGAGCTCTTGACACGTTTCTAGGGCTTATACTATACATTTATAGGTAACATTTCAGAGGCTAGTTCTATTCTGTAAGGTTTATATTGTCACGTGAAACTCACACAAGACAATGAGGTGTCCACCTCGACCAAAAATCGCTCACTGAGCCACCGGAAGCAGCCCTAACCAAACAAAGGGCTGAATGTCACGCTAAAATGGCACTAATCTAAGGGTTGTATAAGGACCGTCAAATACATTATGTAAATAATTAGAGTTTGTAAATAATATAAGTAATTATCTTTTTTATAGCTAATCTCTAAAAGTAAGAAATTGTGTAAATTATTAAATTTAATAAATTAGGAAATAAAAAAGTAAAAACCTAAATTTAAGATTTACCATAAGGCCAGTGTCTTAATATGTATGTTATATCATGAATATTACTTTCTTTAAAAGTAAAGGTGAAATATACAAGCGCAATTTCTACACTTCCTAATATTACTTACCTCTTTTACCTTAACTTTCGATAAGTTAGCGCTACAGCAGCCTTATGCTCACCACCCCTTGTCCCTCCTCTTCCCAATTCCTTTCCTCTACCCAACCTTCATCCATCGTTTCAAGTTAAGCACTTTGGCTGTTACCGAACCTCCTCTTTTCTTCTCTTCTCTCAAGTCAGCGGTTTGGATGCTTCTTTATTCCTCCCCTCTTTCCTCCAAACCGAACGACCAAATGCTTCAGAACTCCTAATTTTGAAACTTGCGCAAATAATCGCCAATGAGCAAACTCGCAACCCATGAATTCGCAAATCGCAAGCTGTACCAATACAATGCTATTTTTGAAAGGTGTATACTGTAGTGCGAGTCGGTGTAGTGTTGTTTAGATTGCAACTGAGTTTTAAATCCGACAGCAATGTAAAACCATGACGTGCCAAAAGATTGAGGCGATCAGATGCTTCAACACGCCACTATACAAGATACGTAACTGAAAGTAAACATTGTTATTTTATTGATTGAATCATATTAAATGATTGGTTTTGTTTAATTAGGAAACCATCTTCTATTTATATGAAACTCAGATGTTCACATGATCGATCTCACCAAGATTACAGTATTGTAATGTCCTGTCTGAAGTTAAATAACTTGATATTAATTAGAGTTAAGTTATATTTTATTTTATTTTCGCAACTATTTTTAAAACATAAATGTGCCCTAAAAGTTTTTACTATGCGAATATTAATTAGCTTGCTTAGCCTTGTTTTTAAATGTGTACACTTTTATGTCATAAAACCCAATAATTAAATTGATAAATAATCACTTACATACAAAATATTAAAAGTAATGTACCGCTATTAATTTACTACCTTGTTAAATTTCTTTAAGTGGTGTTATGCTACCCGCCTCGGTGGCGTAGTTGGCTAACGCGCTAGTCGTGTTAAGCTCAACTGCTAAGGACGGAGAGATCGAGGTTCGAATCTCAATCGGGTTAACTGGGGGTGGTTTTTTCTAAATGGTTTTCCACTAACAATCCACGCAAATGGGGGTTCACTTACTCTAACTCACCTTCCCAATTCCTAATATATCAGCGTAATTAGTACTTAAAACTTATAACCCGAATGGGTAGTAAGACTCGGCGCTAAATAATAATAAATATTATGGTAGTCTACATACATTTTAATCCAAACAAATATGTTTACTGTAGGATTGAATAAAGTGTACAAGGAAATCATATATTTTTCTTCTGTAAACCTATTTTGTACAATGGTACGTTTATTTCAACAAAATTACTCTCAGAAAGCTGCAAACTAAGAGGTGGATGTTATCCACTTTTCTATTTTATGCCCTACTCGACAAACAAGGCCTGTCTTGCATGATGTGAGGCTGGCGAGTAGAATTCGTTTCCTTTTAGATCGTGTGACATCAGTTTTTGCAGTGCATAAGTTTCAAAATTAGGGGTTTGCAAGATTGTGCGCAAGATGATATAAATACGCTAGTGAATTGCTACTTGCACGATTCTAAATTATGGGTCCAGACGAGGGACTACTGGTTGGAAAAACCGTAAATGAAAGAGAGCTCCTCAGTCACATCCTCGCCGTATCTTTAGCCCAGCTACTTCAACCGTCTACTCATTTCTCTATAAAACTCCCTCCTCCCGAATTTGCTCCCGGTGGTCCCAGCCCAACTACGCCTGGAACTTCCAACCTAAAGCTTAACCACCAACTCCACGACCCCCCTACAGCCAACTTAGCTTACGCTCTGACTCAAATTGCTATGTCAAGGTAATTTTGGCTCTATCAATTTATTTATCTGTTGAAATCTCGTTTATTTGTGACTGCCTGAATATGGGAATTCACTATTTAATATTCTCTTCACATTTACAGTACTATTTTTACGCAGTGGCCTAGTCATCAATGTGAATTAATTAATATCATCACAAGTGAAGCTAATTAATAAACTAAATAAGGTAATTTAATCATTTTTATGATGACTATCAACCATAGGACAATACATCTCAACTTAATATAAAACAAAGTGTTTGTCTGTATATGTGTTTCGTAATATCTCTAAAACCATATAACTGAGATTTGAAACTTTTTTATATTATTTAGGTATTCACATGGAATGTTTGTTTGTGGCTATTGATATAATTAATTAAATTAAATTGAAATTTTTTAAAGAATTTTTCTTAAAACATGTGATCAATATCACATTTTCCTAATGAATCCTTAGTACATTATTTTTCTGTATAACTCGATCGAACAAATATAATGAGTAGTTATTACAGAATACATCTAAATTTTTAATCAAGTGAGAAATCATATTTTAGTTTTGTTGGTTGTTTTTAATTAATACATCCTTATAAAGAATAGTTACTATACATATATATTTTCTTATAACTAGAGAACAACTTAAAATATTTGTATGTGTTACTTTTCATATTATGAAGAATTATTCTAGAAATGTTTAAACCATTTGAAAATTATTATTTATCTCTTTAAGGAACTGAGCAGTGACGTTAAATGTAAAACTAGTTTTTTTATGTACACTGTATAGAACATAAATTTGATAGAAATACCAAACTGTATTCATTATTTTAGCAATCTATCTGATTGGGATATATAGTCAAAACATCTGTCACGCCTTATCTGTGGTGTGTGGATAGTAAGGATCGCTAAACATGCAGTTACTGTTATGACTTAAGGAAAAATTCAGATACAATGATATTGGTTCGTTGATAATTTCGGAGATTCGGGATTAAGCGTAATTAAACGTATGGTAGACGGTCCATATTCACTTTTGAATCGATCGTCTACATGCATTTCACAAAAAAATATTCAAAGAGCTTTCAAAGAAATACGTATACGGCCGTGATGGATATTCCAAATACTGTAATCTGCATTTTGATTATTTATTCATTAGAATTGGCGATATAGAATTGTTGTGTGGTCCCATAAAACCCAGAACTGTTGATAGTATTAGATTCCCAAATTTGTGTGTAAATATGCATTTTAATAAAATTCGTTAAATAAATATATAAGTAAATCAATAATGGCAGTGATCAAGTGGCGTTTTATATTAACTTGATCAATGAGGTGTAGCAATTTAAGTTGGGATTATTAAGTGTGTTTTACATTTATCTGTCCATCTTGAAAATTTACGTGTATATTTTACTATTATTGTCACTGAATACATTAACAACCCATGTGACACACCATTAACCATCTTCATCAAATTATGCGATGTAGATTTCTTTGGGAAACGCTTACTTACAATTTGGTCACTTCATATAATGTTTATAAAATTAATAAATTCAAGTTCCTAAAGCAAAGTGTTTCTACTGTGGACTCGCATGGAACAAGTAAGGGTAATGTCTTCAGGTGAGTATGTACAACACAGCTTAAAAACACTGTGTGCTACTATTTGAGAACTTGGCTTCATTTAATCAAAATTTTGAATTGATTTGAAAACTTACTTACAGTGAATTTCTTAACCCCTGCATTATACAAATTTGTTTGCAAAGCACTGGGACTCTAGAGTATGTCTGAAGCAGTTATTTAATAAAAGCAGCTTTGAGTCGATTTTATTCATCACTCTGATTGATACATTCTCTCAAACATATTAAAAAATTGCACGCGACAGATCTCCTCGTACTTTAGCTCACACATTAGGTAAACCATGACGGAAGTTATTTAGAATAGAATCAGAACATAGAGAAATGACAAACGACCGGCCATTACAAACTTTGAATATAAACCGGTCTCTATTGGGCACAGAACAAACTACCGTATATAATTATAAATGGATTATAAAGTAATCGAGATTCATTAGGAAAAGTAATCTTTTAAGATGCACCCTAAGGTAGAGGAAATACCCTTATAATTATTTTATTCTTAGCTAAGTTCTTGTTTTAGAAGTATGTCGCCTTAGCAGATGCTTCTTCGTGTGTAGTCACAATTTTTATAGGTGGGGGAAGAAAAGCAAACTCGACCTTTATATTTCCTTTGCTTATTTCTAATAAATGAATTCCCGTCTTAACATACATAGACAGAGTGTGACATTAAAATTACCTCAAAAACTGTATCCTATATTATTAAATGAGAGTAGGTTACAATGTCAATTAAAACCCCAATTTTGATACAGATGGAAATCTGTAATATCTCAGGAGCAAGGAAATGTTCAAAGGGGGCGTCCCCTTCTGGTTCACAGGATACTTCTGACAGACACTATCAGTAATTCCAAAAGTGATTAGAGCTGATAAGGTCAACACCTTCCAGAAAATATCCTGCATATGCCCAGACGTTAAAAAAGATTCCCTGTCAACCAACATTTGCATCTACCTGTGCTAAGACAGAAAATATACCTATTTGTTGATATATTTCTGAAATTCGTAAATTGAAAATTTTGAGAGAACGAAAGCAAGGTATCTTTGAATAAATCCTATATATGTGTCATTCTAAATTATATTTGGGTATTAGTCTATTATATTTATCCCGATGTAGCTCTTCCGCAAAGCTAGCCTCTATACAGGTTACAGAAAAATCTATTATCTCTTCAAAAATAAATCGGCTCATACAACTAGCAACTGTATTATGGACCATATTAAAGTGCCACATATCCAAACGCACTAATCTGTATATATTTTGAATTTCCTTAGTTAAGTTGGCCTACCCAGTCTCGCTCTTCAATTAAAATTTTATCACCCATCCTTTTGCTACCTAATTTGAACCCACTTATATTGTGTAATGGGACCCACTTAAAGGTAAAAAGTCTCCAAGACCGTATAACAGAGGAAATTGTCGTGAAAAGTTGCATTACAGGACAATGGATATTGATTCCAAGAATACCCATAGATTCATTAGGCCTACTCATCCAGTTTATATGCATTCAATTTCCTATCAAGGTTTTCCATCGATGACAATTAACATAGCGCGAAGACAAACCCGCAAGGTGGCAGATGCTGATACACGTGGAAAGAGCCGTTTCTCACATAGGCAACTAACTATATGTGGCGTAAGCACGTAATAATTTTCGCAGCAGCCTGTAAATTCTCACTCGTGATGATAAAACCCCCAACGTTGTTTAAAAATAAGTTTTATCCCAAATTTTGATATTTATTTCCTTCAATTAAATACAAATACTATGTGTGTTTAAACCTAAAAATTAAATTGATACACTACATGTGATTTTTTATTCTGAATCTAATATACATCTTGTATCAAATCCAAAGTTTTATGGTAATATTTATCTAATACGTAGAGTGATTACTTCGTTTTGTAAGAAATAAAAAATTCAATTTTTTATTTAAATGAGCTTTTAAAAAAATTGAATTTGTGAGAGCGAAGAGGCAGACAGAAAATAGTGTATTATATTTGAGAATTAAAATCAACTTTTTTAAAAACAACCGATTACATTAATGCGCATACAATTTTCTACTCTGAAGGTAACCATATTATTTTATATATGATTTGGTGGCTGTATGGTTTCCAGGGACTAAATGCTTTAGCAAAATTCGTTTAAAGTTATGTTAAGAAGGAATTGTTTTGTGGGGAACACAATTAAGATACGTGGACTATTAGCTTAACTGCTTCTTTGTATTAGATACATAATTATATATATATATTATTATATGTATACAAACATACATTTATATACCCACGTTCAGTTTAGAGATGAAAGTATCAAGAGCTTGCTTTAAATTAAGAGAATTGTAGGCAACTATAAACGAGGTAGGATATTAAAATATCTGTTCGTAATCCTAGATACAATGGATTTACACTTGTTAACCACAAATAATAACGAGATGAATAAAATGCTGTATAATATTTTAATAAATGAATCAAGTCATTTAATTCTTATAATAGATTTACGGAACAAGTCTCCACTGATTCAGTGTCTGTGGTTTCAATTATTAGCGGTTTACTGCTGCCCCATTTATTTGTTTTTATTTGAGAGAATTTTATTTTTATAAGTTTAAACTCCGAGTTAAGAAAGTAACGGCGGTTCTTTCTTCAGCACAAACAAGCCTACTATGTATGTACTGTAAGTTACTTGAATCATCAACATCGTCATATTTTTATTTTATTTTATCAGGAGTAGATATTTATTTAATAAACATGGTCCAGCTACAGTATAATGGAGAATATTAAGTACATTGTATCTACAATGCACGTTATTATTACTTTATTTAACCTCTTACGAAAAATGTTTGTACAACAATGATCCATTTCCTTCATCTTAGACTCAAGTCAATAAATAATTATTTTTTTAAATGAGTAATTTAATACCAATACTATTGCCTGAAGATGTACATCACCTAATAAAATGTTAAATATTTAACCAGAAGTCAAAATTTTAATATGACGTGTTGAACATTGTGAACCCAATATAGATTTTTTTATTGGTCCAAACATAAAAATGGAAACATTATTCTTTAAAAGTAAATTATAAAATCTAAAACCGGGACTCCAAAAATGTTTTACATAAGTAGAGTGCAATGTATGCTTGGGTTTACTAGTTTGTTATTCCGTTTTACATACATTATGAGTTTTGTGTAAATATCTCCATTTGTAAAATATAGAGCGAGAAAGTCTTTGCAGAGATCTGTACCATTTATTTTTGTCAAGTAAATTAGGGAATTTTTCTTCTGCTACTTTGCTAGCCAAATATCAAGAGACTACATAGTTTAGAGAGCCAATGGAATGCTCTAAAGTTAAAATAGAAACATGTGAGTTTTTATGGGAAAAAAATTTTCCCCATAATAATTTGGAGCTAATTTGAGGAACTAATTAGATAAATATATCAAATCAAGTTGTCCTTAAGCCTACTAGACCAATCTAAGTTTAAAGTGCGTGGATCACAAACGCATTTTATTAGGCCTAACTTACAGTACAGCCATATTAAGAGGAGTCTTTAAAAAAAATTGTTATTGTTATAATGTTCTATCCAGTCGATCCAGTCGGCTGGAATGCACCAGAACACCGTTAATAAAATATGTAAAATAATTAGTACATGTGAAATACGCAGTTACAAAAGTTCTACATATGGATTTTTTTTTGCATGAAAAGTGCAAAATAATGTGTCTGGCATGGTAGCAGTAGCTCATTAAAAAATGCATACAAATCTTAACCTACCTAACCAAACACATCGGCTTATATAATACTTTTAAGAAAATAAGTGTTCTTAAAATGGATATGTATGCACCTTACAGATAATAATAATAAAATTTAAAATATGTTTTTTCTCAAAAATGGCTGACAAGTTTGATTAAAATGAACGTGTGTAGAAAACCGGATCCTGCATTGTACGTTTTGTTACTCATTTCATGTAAAGCTGGATCATTATTTTGACAAGTTTTAACTACAATATTGTATGGAATTAAATTAATTTAATGCCAGCTTCTTGTATTTAAATATTAATTATTCAATTGTAAACAACACTTTGCCTCCTTAAAATTAAGTATCTCATATTTTAAGTTTAACTTAGTTCCATCAGTAGATTTTCTAAAAAAAACATTATATATTTGGAAATGCTTGAAATATTTATTTCTCATGTATGCTACAAACAGTCATCATGTTCCTATTAGTAAAATAAATAAGCTAATTGGTTTACAGAGAAAAATAATTCCATTACATAGGTATTCAGGTTTTAAACCAGTGCCTACCTACATTGGATATCGTTGTACTGTGGCAATTTATATTTCATTTCAATATAAATCAATTGTCTTTAACAAATAATTATATTGGTATAATAAATTGCAATGAGATATTCACTTTACTGAAATTCAATTAAACTGGCATGGCTTAGAATGCGACTTATTGAAGTGTGTATAGACAATATAATAGATTCTACCAATGTAATAGTCTCATTCTATAAAATATTTTAAGGGATTATTAGTGTTTAGTTGTTACCGTTTAAGTTGTTAAAATTTCCCAATTTTAGCAATGGATTTATCTGTATCTAAAGTCAAAAATTATAAATATATGTTCCGGGTTCGTGACTAAAATTTCCAGCCACCCAGCATCTGTGACTTGTGAAGTCTTCAAATTTAATAAACACTAATTTAAGCCACAAATATCTTGCTATAGCCTGAACGATGTGATAACAAATATTCATTTATAGTAAAATACACGAGCTAATAATTGTGTATAAATACCTAAAATTGTAATTCCCAAACTTTGGTATAAAAGGGACTAAAGTTATCACCTCAGGAATACTGGCTGAAGACCTGACCCTTTTACTTATTTTGCCATTTAAATTTTGTCTAAGTAGACTATCCTAATGTTACAACACTCAATATCGAAACAAAAATAATAATTCTAAAATAAACATGCACATTTCATTTAATTATTCAATGTTGAGTAAGATCGTTACCATACGTGTTAAAACAATAATGTGTGTAACCCAAAAATATGCAATCACCGTTTTATTCATTGAAACTAGAGCATTGACGTGTAAAAAACCTCAGGAGCATTATGTTTAACTCGAGTGACTTAACCCTTGGTAATAAACAATATGTTTATAAATTCAATAGTAGATGCTGGGTTTCGTTAAACTCAAAAACTTTGTGGCTGTGAGCACATATTTGAGATTAGCTTAGAGAACCTTGACCAATGTTTATTGAACTAACCTAAATACGATTGGTATTTGAAGAAACCATCTAGCAAAGCCACCATCTATAGGCCCGGGTGGGCATAATAGGAGATGAATGGGACTCCCGGGTATTGACCCATGTCCTACTTACACTAAAACCGGTTTTTGACATAACAGTCTCACCCAGTGGTGAAGCGTGATGATAATTCTTTGGCAAGTGGAATCATGAACAATCATAAAGTGGCACGCTTAACGATGTTTAAATGGGTTTTCATAAAGTTATTTAATACTTTACTGGTATACTACTAATACTACTACTACTACTACTACTAATACTACCACAACTACTATTATTATTACTACTACTACTACTAATAATAATAATAATAATAATAATAATAATAATAATAAATACATTTATTTATGGTCGTTCCTTCTTAAAGAGTTACCATTTTAATTTTACATCTGTTCTATATAAAGGGATGTTTTCTCTTTTTGCTACAAATCTTTTGGGATAGCTGAGCATGCCAAGCCTACCCTGACGCCTCGATACTTTGTGCCGAGCTAACCTGAGTTAGCTCGCACAATAGTGCCTATACCCCCTTCTCCCTTATCACTTCTGGCTGTCACGCATGCGCGGTCTTCCAGAGGTGTGATTGGATCAATTTCTCTCCCCTTCGTGGAATCCCTGCCTGGCAGATCCCGCTAATGTGATGAGATATAGTAGTCTAAAAATCACTGATTGAGGAAGAGGCTTCTAACTACACACCTGTTACAATACGCTGAACTGATTCTGATCTATTTTCCTAGCGCCGTAACTCGCCGTCACTGCCAGGTTTGGACGTGATGGCGTCTCGCAAGGGGGATCCTCTGGCCAGCAGGAGTTAGCCCCCACCACGGCTGTTTTACATAATCATTACCAACGATCGCTGGTGCACTCTCTCTTCTATCAATCTATTCTGCCGTGGGTGCACGTCGTTCACGCTGTACCTGGTCTACTGCCGGAGCTTTCCATCCTCGCAGCTCCAGGTCTTCCACTGGTGCACAGTGTGAGCTTTCAACCTTCTCCACTTTTAGGACGTCCCAAGCGCATCTGGCCCATGTCTTCCGCAGGTGCACAGAGTGCGCTTTCAACCTGCTCTTCTGCTGGGACGTTCTGAGCGCATCTGACCTTGTCTTCCGCTGGTGCACTTCTCCCCCGTATGCTGGTCCACAGCGAGGATTAGGGTAAAAAAAGGGCCGAGTTAATCCCGCCGAGGAATTAGAGCCAGAAAATCTGCTGATCTAATTGAGCTGGTTTGTAGGTTTTTGAGGCAGTACTGATATAGGGGCGTGGTACCAATTGTGGTAAAGTGAGGTGTACCTGCGCTTGATGTTAATCAAGATGAGTATCGTGTTGGACATTCCAAGGGTCAACTGTATCACATGTAAACATATTAGTAAAGCACTTAGGTAGGTGGGGCAGCTGGTTAGCTTAGTGTATTTTGTAATGCAAATGTGTATTATTTGTAGTGGGAGTGCCCCTATAGTAGTCACCGGCCTGATATGGCTAAGGCTTTTACGTGTTATGTAACTGAAAGGTCCTTTCTACGATTTTTAATATGTTTTTAATTATAAGTTAGGTATAGATATATTAATATAAGTTATAGTATATGTATTTATTTATTCCAGTGTATGTGTATATATTTTGGTCAGTTGGATACCAGTTATTTACCGAGTATATTGTGAGCTGGGCCCATTTATCTGTTAGCCTGTCGCAGTGGTGTAGCCAGTACCTGAGTGAGTCTCAAGTTAGCTCAATACCTCAGTTGCAATTGTTGTTTGCTTGTATTTATATCCCCTTAGACGGGCCTCTTAAGCTGCGTATTAGAAGGCGTAAGAACCAAATAAATGTACACCATTGTAGCATATAGTTGGTCAGGTACCCCGTACTGGGCCGCTTCTACTGTTACAGTGGATTCCTAATTGGGACATTTTAAATTACTATTAATGACTCATAATAGACTCCCCAGGAAGGAGGACAGGGCGTACTCTTCCTCTGGCTGATCATTTCAGACGGGCTTTATCACTATGTTAAACTAGATTATGGTTGTGTACTCTTAGCGCTAGGGGAGTAGGTCGTCCATTCTATTTTGTAGCAATTAGACAGCCAAAATTAAACCTGTAAGCTATCTATGACCTGCCTATACCAAGTCTCTATTGCATTCTCATAATAAAATTGTCACTATCTATGTTAAATTTTCTATGTCAATTTGCACCCCTCCCATTTTAACCCTATTTCCTTATTGGTTCCTGTATGGTAGGGTGCAACTTGTTAACCTCTAAATTATCTCTCTTAGCCTGGATATGACTATCATAATATTACTCTACACATTTGTTGTTTAATCAATGAAAACCCTTAAAAGCCAGTTTTGATTAACTATTTAACAACTACAGATGGACTATATTTATTTTGTTTTTATTAATAAGTTCACCCACTTACATGGGAGTTTTTCCTTGAAACATTAGGACAAGATCTATAATGGCCCCTGGTATAACATGAAGGAAGATGGTAGCAAAGCGGAACCAGAACCAGCTTTCGAAATTTATTTTCCAAGGGTACCAGATGGCCTGTTTCATTGGCACCTCACTTATTCTCTTATATATTATTTTTTCGGAGTCAATATTCGAAATAGCGTGTCTCCCACTTACGTTGTGATATATAGGAATTTCCTCGTATCTTCTGAAACAAAAATGATAGAAAATTAATCCCTTGAATTTAATAGTATATGTATTCGATATGATTCTTTCTAAATCTCACATTCATCATAAGAGTAAAGTCTAACAATAGATTTAATATTATACATTTTTAGACTTGTAATGTGGAAACACTAATCAGTAATAACCACTAATCATACTCTAAAAAGGATATTATGTGTTGATCAGATATATTGACAAAAGGAATAGGAATGAATTGTTGTTAGACAAATTTGTCACCAGTACAGCCTTTCGTTTACATAATGACTGTCTTACTTATAATTTTAAAGTATAGACTAATATATATTTGTAAATAAATCTTTTTGAAATGCTCTAGATTTGGAATAATATAAAGTCAAAATTAAGCTAAATAAAAATTCTGCTACTTTACATGTGTTGAAATATCAACATAAAGATAGGGATTATTTACTTGTGGAAAATTATTATTTATAATTATTTTCAAGAAATGCAAATTACATTATTGATTTGATACATTTTTATCTTGGTAAAATATTAATATAAATATATAGAATGTCTCTACTTACACCACTGACCACAATGACGGTAAGTAGATATGAACTACTAAAAAATTATTCAGGGACTATCCGTATTATTTTGGGAATTAACTTTGAATTATATATGATGAAGAATTGCTCTCCTCTAAGATTGCGAGTGGGAGTGAAATTTTTTTGAAACCTTTACCGCAACATATTAATCTATATCCTCATCTAACCAAGATAATACAGCTTTTAGCTTGGACCAAAGTGAGGCTAACTCGACTTCAATTCAGGCAAGCCCTTATCTGTGTTCTACTAATTCTAGTTTAGATGCCAGCCGGTACACTCATTTTAAAGTCGGTGACAGCGATAAAATGTTTGTCTTAAAATCAGAATGGACTCCAAGTGTATCTGAAATGCCCCCATTTACTAGACCACTAAAGAAAGACATACTTAACAAATAATCACAGCGGTTAGAGGGCGTTTAAGAGTTATAAAATGACCAAGGAAAGTCCATAAGTCAAGAAAGTTTTAAACAATTACTTTTTACGGTTAAATAAAAAATAAACTATTAAACATATAGTATAGTGGAGCCCAAAATGTAAAAAAAAGATCAACCAAAATATATATTAATTTTCGATAATTGTCTGAATTTACCAAAGGAGAAACGCTTACTTAATTTACTAAATCAAGCTGTAATAAAGACAGAATATTTTATGTCAGATTATCATAATTAGATTATTATAAAGACAGATTATAGGGAAGTCATTATCCTATATGTGTTACACGCAAGTTGCTAATAAGAAAGCTACAACTTTATATGATTCTAATCTCTGATAAAACTTCAAAAACTGCAGTATAACTTAAATCATATCTAACTTTAACAAAATAAGTTACGGAAAAGTACTAATACTAGTCTAACTTGTCAATCTTCTACAGTAAAGTTCCGTTTCAAAAGCGTCAACTCAGAATGCAACAACATGTATCACTAAGAGGACAACTAATGGATATTATTCCTGAATGGACTATATTTAATATTTCATAACGAATTACTTTACTACAGTTATGTACTATGATCCCTGATAATACATAAACAATGTTACGATATTTTCCAGATGGAAACCATGTGAATACCAAACCTAACGAATTTCCACCAACATAATTTAAATGAATTATAACTAAATAAAGATATTTTCAGAAGGTAAAATTTGTTATTTTACGACATTTATTGGTAGCTTATTCGATACTAACTTTAAATATTCGTTTCTTCAATAGGAACTATCAAAAGTTTACTTACATAAAGCGAAAATAAGATATATTCCTTCTTGGAAAATATTACCAGAGTTACACAATATATATGAAACATTCAAAAGTTTAATAACGATGATGAAAGATTTCAACAAACGCAGGGATATTTTCCTGAGTAGATAACATAATGAAGTTTACCCACGTCACTCGAGCAAGACTCTTTCATTGGCTGAGGCGGGGACTCAGTATGCTCGCACTGAGCACGTCTAGAGTAGGTGTATATAGGGTTCAAGGTGGAGCACAAGGCAACAGGACAGGACTTTTGACACACGGTGTCGCGCTTCGACAGTGATACTGTTATACTGTGTGATTTAAGTGGATTTAAAGCTCTAGGACGGGCTACGAGTGACGTCAAACAGGAAATGTCGGCGGAGGCTCTGGCCCTATCCGATCAGACGGTAAATCTGTGAACTCTACTTTAGAACTCGGAGGTCATCGGTTAAAAAACGGTAAGCATTCTACAAGTGGACCTAACATTGACAGACAATACCTTTGAGACTGGTGACAAAAGAAAATTTACCTAAGTTTCAAAAATACAGTAAACTGTTGTCGCCCCTTTTAAGGGCCAACAACAAACAAAATGGACAAACTCTCAGAAAATGAACGTATACACCAGAAGAGGCATTTGTCTCAGGACTGGTCCAGAGATCTTGTCGATGATATTGACGTAGAGCAATTATATGAAGAAACGGGTGACAGCGAATTCGTTGCAGCAACGATTCTAAGGAGGAAACTATTATTCAAAGCCAAGGAGGACAAACCTCCTAAGGCGATCAAAGTTACTAACCAATTCTTGACACTTTCAGACCACGAAGAACCAATGAAAACTGCAGACGTAACAAATGCAAGATCTAGAGAAAACAACACTGGAACTCAAAAATCCAAGCCAAAGATCCCACCGATTGTCATAACAGGGACGGAAAACTTTAAAAAAATTGTTAAAACAAAGAAAACAGACATGATAGGGACCTTCAAGTTATTTTACATCAAATATGGTCTGAAAATACACACGACAACTCTCGAGGACTTTAAGGCTCTACATGCCCTTCTCAAAAAGTCAGGCCAGGAATTTCATACCTACACTTTGCCAAGGGATAAACCCCTTAAAGGTGTTATTAAGGGACTACCACTGAAAATGGCAGTAGAAGACATCAAATAGGAGCTACTAACATTAGGTTACACAGCAATAGACGTGGGACAATTTACCTCTAGGACACAGCCAGAAAACAACTTGCAGGAAAAAATAAAACTACTACCAATTTTCATTTGCACTCTCTCAAGAAATGACCAAAACTACAAACTCTTCTAGGAAAACTACATCAACAACACTAGAGTTAAAATAGAACACTACGTACAGTCACAAAACGATATTCTACAATGTCATAGGTGCCAGAAATTCAGTCATTCAAAAAACAACTGTCCAAACAACCCGAGCTCTGTCAAATGCCTGACACCGCATTAGATCAAGGCTTGCCAGAAAAAAGACGACTTAACTCCAGATAAATGTGTGAATTGTGGAGGAAATCACAGCGCAAACTACTCCAAATGCCCAGAGTACCTAAAAATGACAGAGAAAAAATCTACCAAAGACAACAAATAAAAGAAAAACCATCTACCTTCACACAAAAGGTGACACCAACAAAACACGATTTTCCTCCACTACCAAGCAAAACTACTCCCCCAACCATCTCTAGCATGGCATCACGATCATACAGAGATACTCTACTTAGCAGACGGAACGACTCACAACAAATGAAGGAACAAGAACAATCCACCCCATTTGACTTCAAAGAAATAATGACCATTTTTAAAGAAATGAACATATGTGGTTTACTCAAACTCCTCAAACCTTACTTAGCCAAAATCAGACAGGCAGAGGACAAAACATCAAAACTTATGATTCTAATCGAGGCAGCTACTGACTTCTATTTTAATGACGATGTCGAATAAAAACAAAATTAATGTAAAAAACCATTTCAGGATCCTCATTTGGAATGCCAATGGACTATTACAACAGAAGCGTGAACTTGAAGAGCTGCTAAGTACATATGGGATCGACCTGGCTCTCATAAGTTAAACACACCTAAAGGTAGGAAAACGGCTAAGCATTACAGGCTACAGTATATATCGTACGGAAAGAAAACATGGAAAGGGAGGTGGGACAGCTATCCTAGTCAAAGACCTTCTACCACACTACAGGCCAGATATCTACGACACAGAAAACCTTGAGGCCACAGCTGTAGCTATCAACATTAAAACCGGACATATTAACTTTGTGGCGGATTATAACCCCCCATTCAAGATTCTACTAAAAAGGGACCTTGACAAAGTTACGGAAAATAGCAACTACTTTATAGGGGGAGATCTTAATAGTAAAAACACAATATGGAATAGTCGGACGACCAATAGAAATGGTATAATATTAGAAGAACATTCATCCAAGATGGACTACAACGTGTTAGCTCCGGAATCACTGACCTACTATCCCGGAAACTACCTTCACAGACCTGAGGTCCTAGATATAGTACTAACGAACTTGAAAATAAGACCTGCAACCATATCAGTACTACAAGAACTAGACTCTGACCACAACTCAGTACTCTGTGAATGGGACGTAAATACAGAACACCAAACATGCTGGCAAAAACCGACAACAAAGACTACGGACTGGATGAAATTTAAAACTGACCTTCAAGAAGTAATCCCAGGAAATTTAGAGATTGAATCAGTAGAAGACGTAGATGCAGCCATAAACATATTCACGACGTCAGTTCAAGAAACATACAATATGCATACCTCGACCTCCCGTAAACAGCAGGATTTAAGGATTGACCACCCCAAACTAAACTATCTGATAGCCCAAAAAAGAGAAGCGCACAGAGAATGGCAGAGACTAAGAACACCTCAAGAACGTATAAGATATAACAGACTTAAAGCATTGGTCAAAAGAACTGTCAGAAAAACCAGGAGAACTAGCTGGAACAATTTTGCCCCACAAATACAGCAACCAACCTACAAAAAACGTGGACCTTAACGAGAATACTAAAAGGGACTACAAAAAAAAGGGCAAAACAGCCATCCACGGCCAACAAGGGATGGTCTACACCAGCTTAGACAAAGCCAATGCAATAGTATTAACGCTAGAAGACCAATTTCAACCAAACCAAGTACAGGACGCAACCTTCAACAGAGTCATAATCAGAATAGTAAACGCTTACATAGCCAGACCTATACCAGAAACTCCAGCCCCAAATACTGAAGAGGAACTACAAAATGTTATCAAATCTCTCCGACAAAACCAGGAACAGATGGCATCAGGAACGAGACGCTAGAAACCTACCACAAAATGCAATAGTTCACCTCACACAGACACTAAACGCAACTCTCAAACTAACTTACTTTCCAAAATCCTGGAAAAGGCTAAAATAGTAACAATAACAAAACCGAGAAAAATGGCATCTTCCCACAAAACGGAAGATCGGAATTTTACCTTCTGGCTGATCCACAAAATCCATTATAGCTAGGCCTGTCAGTATTTCAGGGACTCACAATAAAACACCTGATTAAACTAATGATTAAAACCTGCCTGTATATAAAATCTAGGTAAGCCTGGTTAGAAAAAATTACCCTGCAATCACTTATGGGGTTATAAATATCCTAGATAATATACACACAACATCCATCCAAAACTTTAACAGGGATTCGAACCCCAAAACCTAGATCTATCATACTACAATTTTCCCGGTTGATATCCTATATAATATAATTAACTACGGAATCAGTTTTTGACAAATATCTTGCTGGTCCTTCACCGAGCCTCACAACACAAAACATGATTATATCTTGCTAAAACTTGCTTGAATAAATATTCTAAAAAAAAAAAAAACTACATTAAATTCGGTTAAGTGGTTTCATAGATATATACAAATATCCGGCTGGCACTTCACCGGGGCTTACACCAATACACCTAGTTATAATTACTATACTAAAAATGCCTGGATAAATACACTAACGAATAATAAAAACTACCCCACAGTAATTGTGTTGTTCCATAAATGTATACAAACATTNTGGATAAATACACTAACGAATAATAAAAACTACCCCACAGTAATTGTGTTGTTCCATAAATGTATACAAACATTCGGCTGGTCCTTAATTGGGACTCCCACCTAAACACCTGATTATACACAAATAATGTTAAAGCCTGCCTGGATATTGATTCAGTACAAAAGTAACCACCACACCGCAATTGGTTAAATGGTTCCGGAGATGAATAAGTCCGGCCGTATCTTTAAAAGAAAAACAAACCCTGACTGTATGTATGCGAAATCCTCTCCTAGGAGACATCATGATGAATAGAAATAAATACACCGCAATAGGTTGTGAAATTCCAGGTATCCTTTGCTATAGACAGATATTCTTAAATATAGAACAGAACTATAATATATTATTACCTAAATATATTTATATTCCAAACATTAAAAAAAGCAGAGATATTATGTAACGTGGTTTTAAAGCTAGTAAAACAAAACAATATTTATCCTTGCTTTTCAATTATCATTTAAACCTCCTCGCTATGATATTTTATTATTACTTGCCTACGACATGGCCAGTTTTATTATTTGGATTTCCAGAATTGATTTAATAAAAATCAGATTGACAAAAATAATCACAGTTAACATTATACTTTAAATTTATTATAAAATGATAATAATCAACGCAGATCTTTATAAACCACACCTTTTCTTAATCAAAGTATTAATTATTAAAGCGTTTTAAATATAGTTAGTTATATTATAGCCGCTATGGTAACATTAAATAACGTATGGAATTGAACTATGCTCCCACAAAGTTATACACAGTCATAATAACTTTGAAGAATCAAATAAATTCACTTTTATAACTAAAATATGTCCAATGGATGAGATTTTAACAATATTAATTTTTGGTCCACCCGGAAAACATATGAAATATTTTAAACTAAGATTGGGACCCTTAAATTATAGAAGTTTTTTTAAAACTCAGCTTCTTACAAATAAAGTAAAAATCTTTTAGAGTTAATATGTTATTTACGTTACATGTGTGGAATAACAATTAATCATTAATAAATTTATAATTGGCTATAAACAGTAATGAATATTCTGGAAAAGGGGAGACTTGCTTTATTTTACCATGTAAAACCATTAAATGTTGGTAACAGTGCCCAAATAACGTTTGACGGGGTTAAATTTTAATAGCTAAAAAAATTACCAGCCCCTATGTTAATGAGAGCAAACATAGTTAATTATCTTAGTTTGTAAATATTAGTCATTGATTGTAATATTATTCGAACAATAAAGTAAAATTAATTTATTAAATCAAACCATTCTGGCGTCGCTAAAAGACATAACCCCTCCCCCATCACTCCTTCCCAACAGTCAAGAAATAATTTAGCAACTTAAGGCCTTCTCTAATTTAGGTGTTGGGCGTAGCTAGGCAAACTATCCTACAGTTATGTGTGGAGGAATATCATACCTCGCGGGATCAGTGAATTAGAAGTTACTACCTTTCAATCTCGACGGAGTGTACATAACCTGGTAGGGTGGCGATCAATAACAAGTATTGCTATTTTCTGTGGGAGACAATAAATAGCTCTATGTGTAAAAATAGAGTCTGGTGCTATCATAGTCGAAGGTCAATATCATAATGATGGGAATTTTAAAGCTCTCCTTAGATTAGTGGTAGAATCTGGTGACACAAATCTCAACGAACACCATTAGTATTCATCAACTCTTTCAAAATGCACAAGTCCACGTATTAAAAATGAGATACTTCATATTTGTGATCAAATAATTAAAACAAAAATTGTAAATAATGTAAACAAAGAAATGTGTTTCTCTGTGAACATGACAGGTGAAGGTTTTGCTACTACTACTATCGAAACATTGAAACATTAAGGAGTGCATATTAAGAAAATAGAAGGCCAGAGATATGGTGGCCATGAATAATAATCTATGCGGTGTTCAGGCAAGTTCTAAAATCAAATGCCCTTTGACTCTTTATGTACATTTCAGTAGCCATTCTCTAGCCCTTGTACTTTATAACGTAATCAAGAACCGTGCTAGTAAGAAACTGTAATAGAACATTATATTAAGTGGACAGTTTTTTCTCAAAGCCACCACAACAAAATTCAGTGTTGAAAACTTGCATTGTCCGGAATTCATTAACTTCAAAACGAAAATACTTTCTCTGTGCGAACTAAGATGGGCTAGTAAACACGAGGCATTTATTAGATTCAAAGTAGTGTATAAAACAGTAGTTAATGCACTTAAAAAGCTTCAGTCTTCAGAAAATCGAGAAACTTTAAATTTGGCACATTAGTTATTATAGTTTATTATTTTATGGCAGTTTATAAATATACCTTATTATAATCGAGAAGATATTCCTTTTCACACTGCATCTGTCAAAGTCATTTAAAAAAGTAGATATTGTTATTTCTGAAGCCTTATTTCCTGTTAATACAGTTTTGGAAGTTTATAACTGCAACAGAGTTAATCTGGCAAAAATATTAAGACAATATATGAAATAACATTAATACTGGCTTCAAATTTTAGTTGCACCATCACAATTGCCAAATAAACAGTCTATCATGTTTATAGAGAAAGTTTTCCAATATAAGGTCCAGACGACAATGCAATAGCGCAATTAAAGGAACGCATTTGAAACCACAACAAACTTCTCTAAAACATCCAAAAGTGAACTAACTCTTATAAATGATGAAAGGGGCCAAAATTTGCAAGTGAATTAAGATTTCTAAAGAGAGAATTTTCCGAATCCTGAGATAATCTTCACAAAATTTCAAATATAAAATAATAACTGGAGCAATTTACATCCAAAAGACAGGTCAAGCACTAAAAAAGATTGTTTTTTGCCGTGTAGTGAAATTTTGTATCCTAGTGTGAGGATACTTCTTATGATACTGGTGACTCTTACCATCTCTACTGCTTTATCTGATATGTTATTTTTGACATTGAAAATATTGAAAAGCTAACTGCTTAACAACATGACACAAGATGGCCTTATCAACCTTGCCCTTTTCAGTGTTCACCGATAAATCGAAGTGGACACCAGTGAAGTTAAGACCAAGTTTTCACTGAGTATAAAGAGGGTAGATTTATCTTGTGATGATAGTAAAGTTGACTCTTTTTTAATTGTTGCAAACTGAAACATTTTTTAGCTATATATAAATATATATGCATCTCTCTCTCTCTCTCT
>CABFVX010006290.1:5785-41556 GCA_902151425.1 Timema shepardi
GGGGGGGGGGGGGGATTAGAAGGTTGAATGTGCGAAAGTTTCGCACGGGCTTACTGGTATAATATTATTTACATTATTATAATAGAGAGGAATAAGTTAAGATTTAGATAAAATGTACTTACAATATGTGGAATTAAAATAGAAAACCGTTTTGAAAAAGACTTTTAAGTACACCTGGGCAGGACAAAAATATTTACCTCTCCGTTATCAAGAGTATTGACAAGACAAGACAAGACTCGTGTCCACTGATGAGGGCGAGGTTCGCTCTTTCTAAATTCTTCTGTATACTAGCGCTCCTGACCATGGCAAGTCTTGTTTCAAACATCGACCGATAGGTTCTAGTACTGTTTCAAAAAACACTCAGCAGGAAAATGTAAATAATCAATCAGAGGAATTATTGTGATTAACATCTTGCTATCTGGGTTAGGGAGGAATAGGGTATGATTAAGAGTAAGTTTATCCGCATTTGCCGGGAGTGAGAGAGGAACGTAGTCTTTTAAAAAACACTAAATATAGTCGACCAGGAATCAAACAAAAACCTTTAATCACCACCAAACCAGTATATTTAAAAGTGATAGCTTGGACCATGTGACCACCAATGAATCTCGGAGGAGACTAAACTTGTTATTTAAACATCAATTTTTGTACATTTGTTTGGAAATTTTGTAATACAAACAACTCCTAAAAGCTTAATTACATAGAAACTATTGTAGTCAATTTCCGGTTCCTTCGTCAAATTTTCCCATCAAAAATAAACATTCACCTCTTACATAGCTAAAATTGTTTAAATGTCGGCAAAGGAGGTCTAACCACATTGTTTAATTATTACACCTCTTTAAAACCAGACTTAAATCTGTACTTTCCAGAAAACTATAAGTGCTATCATTCCTTTTTATCGACATGTTGAATGCATTATTTTTTATTTCCCAGCCCTTTGCCCCACTCCCGACTTTGCACTCTACCAACTCGTGGTGTTGTGCGCCAATAACAAGCCAAGAATGCAGGTTTGGGTTCAAGGACTTGAGGTCATTAGCAATGAAGCCAGTGAGGCATGAAACAGACAATATTCTGATGTCTGCGCTGATATATCTCTTCGTTCAATGTAAACATTGGTATTGTTCTTGTAGGCGTTGTTGGTCATGTGTTAACCTAGTTAGCACTAGGAGTCACAATTCCTGACTCCTCAGTTTGATCGATGGTGGAGCTGTGCGAATAAATGTTCAGCTAATCCAACTCACATTATATCATGGCCACAGGTTTTATGAAGAGTTATAAACATTAACAAGATATATCCCCAGTTAAATTTTAAAGGTAGCAATCGTACCTTGACTGACTATAGTATGACTTTATTTATTTATATTTTAATTGGGGAATATAACATGCACCTTCTGAACTGACTGATTATGATAGCACACGAAAACTTCAATGGGCGAGAGCAAAAAGGCCTACCCCTCTTACTTTACAGTGTTATTTCACACGCCACAATCGACATCGGACCAACGGCTTTACTTCCCCTCCGAAGGAATTTGTAGTAGGATTTTTGTCGTTCAAGAAAAATTGGCCTACCCCGTTTGGGATTGAACTCATGAACATTGGGTCCTGAGGCGAGCACTTTTTACCAGGACCAGCTAGGTCAACTTGGCCTTATCCTATAAGCCACACCATAGCAATGTAATGTCGTTGACAACAAGTAACAGCGTACGACGACGTTGCGTGGATCTAAGGAGAAAGGGAATATATTCATTCGAGATAAAAAAGAATATAACTTCTCTTTTTTTTCAAGACTTCTTTCAATAATTTAAATTAGTTTGTAAACGTCTCACAAAGCTCTGTAAACATTTTTATTTTGTTGTATTTTAATTACGTTTTATAGAAAACTATCTTATCATTCAAATATTTTATAAGTATTCATTTTTACTAACGAATTGATTAATTTTAGCTATTGTGTTATTCTTATCTTTTGTGCGATTATTAACATAGTGTATTAACCTCAATTTTGCTTTTAAATTTAACATATTTCAACGTTTTTAATATATATTTTATTTTATTTCAAGTACTTTTATATAGAATAACATTATTTACCTTTCTTATCAAAATTCATAAAATAGATATATGCTTTTTTGTAGATCGTATTGATAAATATGTTACATCATCGTTAGGAAGGTGTGTTTGTGGGCGCCACCAAGCTTATGCCAACTCGGAAAAGGAAAGAAGGTGTGAAGTTTGTTGAGTTTCTAGGATAGAGAGGGACTCTCTTCTTCTGAGTATATTGTCTATTCAGTCGGGCCCCACGTTGAGGCATTACATGTTATAATTTTAATTTCTGTTGCTTCCTGAATGACCTGTACCAACCTCTGCTAGGTGTGAACGGTGAAACCTAGAGATGTGAGATGCAGTGGCGGCTCGTAGTTAAAATTGATGGGGGTGCTGCTCCAGAAAATGTTTAGCCTTTGTTTTAAAATTGTGTAAAAGGATAAAAACATGTATATAAAGAAAATATATTCAGGAACTTGATAAAATCTTAACAAAAAAAATTTTTTACTTACTTTAACTTAAATTGTTACAGTTCAAGCTTGATCTATTAATTTAAAAATGAAATCCAATCTTCTTGTTTTAATTTGCGCAAAAAGTTCAATAATTTTCTCCTTGATCTCTGGGTGACAGCCGCAAAGCCAACTTTTACGTTGATACCATTAAGAATTAAAGCTACGAATATATTTCTGGTTGTTGCTTTTGCCTGGCTGAGATATTAGAACATCAGCTGTTGAACGACCTCTTTTCTTAACTGTAACTTTCTCATGGAGAGATAGCTGTGAAAACATAACCTGTTGAAGTTCACTTACAGTCAAAGAACTTATTTCTTGGGGATGCAAAGCGATGGTTAAAGTTTTCTGTTAAATAAAAGAACCGAAAATAAATTAATCAAATAGAATAGCTGGAAGCAGAATAATAATATAATTCTAAACTCTTCTACACTTTATCACATTCAAGAATATGGTACATGGTTTTTAAGCACAACACACGCTGAGTAAAAAAAACTTCCTTCCACTATCAAGCCATCACGACACTGCGAGAGAAACAGTGCTTTTTCTACCTGGCAGTCCCGCCTTCCTACCCACCCCCTCCTATGTTCGCATGTCAACAGTCAAACACCACATCACTGACACTGCGGAGCGCACAGTTCCATACAAAGATTTTTGTATCTTTTTCATAAACTGGGGGATGGCTACTTAAGTGCTTACATTAAGATTAAAGAATATATATTGTACTACAAAAATAAGGAAAGAATTAAAGAAAAAAGGACACATTATATTAAATGTTATCGATAATATCAAGTGGAAATAAGGGATTCTGAAGTTCCACAGTGCCTATACACGAGCCGCAACAGGTGAGATGGAATAATTTCCATTTTGGTAAAATTTACTCTGTATTTTTACTGGAAAAATTTCAAAAGTGGAAAATTTTTAATTATTATTTCTGTAGATTAATTTCAACTGATTAAATGGATAATAATAATAACCGTTATAATAATAATAATTAGTGGTAGTGATAGTAGTAGTATTAATAGTAATAGTAGTATTAGTTGTTGTTGTAGTTATAGTAGTATTAAGAAACACCTGCTTCAGTTGTCACACGGTCCAACGCGCTACGCTCGCAATATATTAGACTGCTGAGGACAGGGAGATAGGGGTTTGATCCCGGTCAGTTCCACTGAGGGTAGTTTTTCATCAATTGTTTTCCACTCTTACTCCACGCAAATGCGGGTGCCAATCCTCTAATTTAACCTTCTGCATCTCTCACACATTATCGTAATTAGTACATAAGCGTAAAACCCTAACAGGGTGTAAGACGCGGTTCTAAAAAAAAAGGAGTAAAGAAACAAATGAATGCGAGACTTTTTAAACCCATTACGTTCATGATCATGTTCATGTACATGTTGATGTTTAATTTTTTAGGTTAACTAAAATAATCTTAAAGCTGACCCGACTTCCCCNACATCTGCGGAAGTATTGGCTTTCCAAGGACGCCGCTGGAACAACTCACATCTGCGTAAGGATTGGCTTTCCAAGGGCGCCGCTGGAACAACTCACATATGTGTAAGTATTGGCTTTCCAAGGGCGCCGCTGGAACAACTCACATCTGCGGAAGTATTGGCTTTCCAAGGACGCCGCTGGAACAACTCACATCTGCGTAAGGATTGGCTTTCCAAGGGCGCCGCTGGAACAACTCACATATGTGTAAGTATTGGCTTTCCAAGGGCGCCGCTGGAACAACTCACATCTGCGGAAGTATTGGCTTTCCAAGGACGCCGCTGGAACAACTCACATCTGCGTAAGGATTGGCTTTCCAAGGGCGCCGCTGGAACAACTCACATATGTGTAAGTATTGGCTTGCCAAGGGCGCCGCTGGAACAACTCACATCTGCGGAAGTATTGGCTTTCCAAGGACGCCGCAGGAACAACTCACATCTGCGTAAGGATTGGCTTTCCAAGGGCGCCGCTGGAACAACTCACATATGTGTAAGTATTGGCTTTCGAAGGGCGCCGCTGGAACAACTCACATCTGCGGAAGTATTGGCTTTCCAAGGACGCCGCTGGAACAACTCACATCTGCGTAAGGATTGGCTTTCCAAGGGCGCCACTGGAACAACTCACATATGTGTAAGTATTGGCTTGCCAAGGGCGCCGCTGGAACAACTCACATCTGCGGAAGTATTGGCTTTCCAAGGATGCAGACCGAAGGGATGCAGCTTTAGAGGTGATAATAGGGATGTTCCTTCTTGGATTGATATTTTAGGAAATCAATTATTTACCTTTGATTAATTGATTTTTAAATCGATTAAAAGGCCTCGATCTGATTAAAGAATCGATTATTTTTCTAACGATTTCAAAAAGATCTAAAGAAAACACAACATCGATACAGAAAAAAATTACTTGGTTCTTGGAAATGTTTTGTTGACTATAGATATTAGGAAAACATCAAAAGCAAAATTTGAAGTTTTGAGCAACCTATTTCTCCTCAAAGAAAATTAAAGTAACTAAAGTATAGTGAAGTGACGTGAATAGTCCGCTGATGTCTAGACGTGGAACAAAAAATGATAAATGCTATAAAATTTTATTCTACTGCTAAAATGCTATACAATTAAATTCCTAAAGACAATGAATGCACTGTACATTATTTTTGTAAATATGTATTTAATGTAAGTTAATATGGTATTTATATTATGACTTGCAACATTGTTGAGATGGCAGCAATTAAACAATATCTCATTGTTGAAGGGTATCGTGGACTAATTTCAGAAAAACGCTTCATTATGTTTTGTTAATGACGTGACACAGATCATTGTTACTTCAAATTCAATTTTATGTTGATTTTTTTTAAATCTTACATTATTAGTAGCTTAGACTAATATGTCTCATAGGACCAATTTTTATTAGTATTGAACAGATTTACATTATTTGATCCAAATTAAATATATTTCCAAATTTATAAACATACTGTACCCAACACCAAATCTTGAAATAAAATAATCCTAATGATAGTAATCCCCTACATCTATACTTTCATTAAGCTAGTGTTTTCAAAATTTGGTAACACACCCTTCCCCAAAACCTCACAAAAAGGCGTGAGGTTTACTCAAGAAGGATGCCATCAAGTGTATTTACACTTAGTACAATCACTGATTCTCAAACGATTAGTTCAAAAACAGTTCATGGTTTCTAAAAACTCCATTTGTTGTGACATAAGATATAAAATAACAAGTGCGTCCACCTCCATGGTCTAGGGGTTAAGGTGCTGACCTCCAATGTATTGCTTGATTTTCTTATGAAAAGCCTTCTAGAAGCCTCTGGGTCCCCGGACTCCATTTTTTTTTGGGGGGGGGGGAGGCCAAAACTTGCTTACACACTCACTGGTTCTTCTCTTCAAGTAAAACACCTAAATGTGCTCCAGTTTGTGGATTAAATAAGCTGTGCTAAGCCTGCCATTACACACATTAAATATTTAATTCATTTAAAGCTAAAAATTAGGGGAAAAGCACAAAAACATTGTATGCAAGGTGAAAATTAGCTTAAGGCTTAACACATTATTTAAATCACTACATTTTGATAACATAAATACAATTGAAACAGCTTCCAGAAACATTTATAAAATCGTATATTTTATTTGCTGCCCACTGACATCCTCTCATCTGCAAAACTACGTTCTGGCTAGAACTTTGAATTGATTGCTTACATTTATTTTTGTCCACGAAGAAATAGGAACATTTTAGACAAACCTATCTCTTTTATATAGCTCAACCCAACCCGTAATAAAGTATTATCCTATTTATAATAATTAGTTTGATTAAATAAATTTGTTGTGTTATTAAATCTAAATGAATAACAAAACAGATGTAGTTACAGAATATACCTTCGCCTGCTCTTCTTTGTTTCTAACTCTTCTAAACGAAGAGAGTAGCGAGTTCCTTTTTGCTTTTACTGAATATAAAGTGGTTCCCCTTTGGAGGTAATTTGAGTCGAAGCATCATGCTTTTTTAATTATCTATTTATACCAGTTATTCTCTGGCTGCCATATTATGGGCTCAAACGAATGAAATCTATTAGTTGCAAATATTTTTGGTGATTCCTATCCATAGCTTTATCCTTCTTGATTGATTTTTTTTAATATACTGGACATTATTAGAAATAATAAATGAGAAGTGCTCAATCCAAATAACACAGATTTTGATATGGCATAAACACATACGAATGTTTAGACTCGTCTGGGCTAGTCTCCACTCAACATGCACGAAATGCACAAGCAGTGAATTTCCTTTAAAGTACCGACATCGCTTGGAACATCGGCAAAGAGTCAGAAAAATTCTTTAACTATTTGTTCAAGAGCGTTTTATCGTTTCTGCCGAAAATGTATTGTGTATCACAACGTTCTCAAACAATCGCAAATGCTTGCAAACATTCTGCGTGATCGGTTGATACCCGCCTTAAGCTGTCACAAAACTAAAACCTCTTTGAAAACCTAAATCATTACCAATTAGCTTACTGGATATAATCAAGCAAATAGGAAACATAAAAAAGAATAAATAATACATTTATTTGACTAAATATTGTTTAAACAGTGTCAGATCATTTTATTAGATATTTTTTAATTATTAAAGTAAGATTTAACTCCCGCGTCATTTAAATAAGGCTTACAATAAACTTGTTTCAAACTAATGAAAATTAAATATTTAATTAAAACTCAGTCCACCTTATATTAAAATTTAAAAACTTATAGGGCCTGTTCTGGTTAGTTTTGGTTATAATTGTATGCCTCTAATTTATTTCGTGAATACTATATTAACACTAAGTTGAATTCAATTTTGCTTACGAATCTTACTCAACAATGGATATGTATTTATAATTTATATTTTATTTAAGAAATAAATATTTTTTTTTAAATTATGTAATAAATCAATATAGATACGTTTATAAGGGCGTTAATGTAATAGAAAAAAAATTCACAAAATAAATTATATTTATAAAAATAAACACAACCTTGACTTAACAATGGTTAATCTAATATGATAGAAAATCAAATCCAAATCAGTCAAGAGGTGTGTCTGTTTGAGTTACAGATTTGGTCAAGAGTAACTTATTTTTTTAAATACATATTAAAAAAAGATTGTGGGGCATTTTCACATAGAAATACATATAAATGATATCAGTTGGTTTCACTAATTACATAGGAAGAAGACTTATAAAATTAACAAAAAATAAACAGAAGTTTAACAAATAGAAACACCTCAGTCTTACCATTGCTATGAATCATTCTCTCTTAGCCAAATCGAGTTACTGAGGGAATATAGCACAATGTTGTTTACTTTATAATGGGATAACTCATTTAAATATCAAATACAAAAGCTATAATTGGCGAATATCAAAGTATTTTATTAATATCAAGAGGAGTGTTAGATCTTAAAATTAATTTAACTTTATATTAAGAATACAATTAAAAGGTAATTGTTTTGTTTATAGTTGTCACAACCAATAAACATTGTTTTAGTAACAAAGTGCCCAAAATTGAATATGGAATCCAGGTGGGATATAACAAATCTCTATTGAAGAAAGTAGTACTGTTCACAATAGTAATTAATGTTTAATGAAAGTTATTTTAAAGATATTGTAACATTTTAGCTATTTTTTGTTGCATTATTTCAATGTATCGTATCTCATGGAGGCATGGCATCTTAAATGCATCCAAATAATCTATACAACCCTTAAGTTTAAAACTTGTTAGAAATGTTATGTTTTCTAGAGTTTGTATATCCATAGTTCCAAAATGGAGTCAATAGTATAGTCAAATATAATAAACATTATGTGATAAATAATTGATTGCATATTGGTTGAAATTGCTTGGATAATAAAAACTATGTAATAGGGATATGTAAACAGAGATGAAAATTACATTCACGAATAAATTAAGTGACAAAATAAATACACTTTCGTCAAACAACCATAATAACTTTATTTTAGTGATGAAAACTGCTCTAAAAGATTTTTGAATAAATTCCAATAATTATTAGACAGTAGCCTATTCTTTGGGTATGCTAGTCCTGCGCTGCATACCCATAATAATATGGACTAGTTTTTTGTTTAATTCAATGCTGTCTGTGTGAACTGTGTAAATACTAATATTTAAATTGTTAATAAATATAATTGTAATGAATTATAAATTTTAAAACTAATATTAGTTCTTATTCCAAGAATACTGGGTTTTAAGTAATTCTTCTTCCAAAAGGTTATATTTAGCACAACAGGAAGCCCAGGGCTTGCTGCTTGAAAACCGCAAGGCAAGCTATGGAGGTTCTAATGACCTTGAGAGGGTTGCAACACATTCCTTTCCGCTCGCCCATTAGTAAATGGCCAATGAGCTCACTTTTTACACCCCAGGTCATGCTGTTTATGTGAAGCAAGCTAAACATTGTGCCAACTATTGAAAACATATTCAAGATCACAATGTTTATTTATTAAGCTAATTTAGTGTAGTTTAAGTAAAATTACATAAAATATATATAAAATTAATTGTAAAATAATAGTATACGTAACAAGCTTTAAATTATACACTAATTAAATACATTGAGTTATGTTTAGGTATTCTAGTCACATGTATTATCATGTATTTGGCAAAGACATCTAAACACTCTTTCAAATGTAGACATTTCAGCACTGATAGAGTGGGGAAGGGGGGCGGGTGACGAGGCTACTTTAACCGTAGTTGACGGTAATTCTTATTTTTCTTTAGTAGAAAGGATCGTGGAGTTTTAATATTGTTCTTTTAGTTTTTGATTCACATTAACGAATTATTAGTCATTGTGATTTTATATAATTATACACCAAAGAATCCCAAAACTCAGTAGTGTGATTTCACCATTTCAAGATGATTTGGAAAGAAAAGGTAAAATTAAATATATTTGCATTTAATTTACTTAATCAGCACCCAGCCATTTACTTTGGGGGGAGTCATTCAATCAAGGCTGTGTAAAGAATGACATTTTGATGGAAAGAGCGGGTTTGGCCTTGCACAGCCTCCTAAGCCCTTAAGGCCAAGAATATTTATTGATATTAAATGCTTTTATAATTCATTCGGAGTAGTTTTATAGTAATTAAGAGATTTAAATAATGCAAGTTTAAATAGTTAATTTTGTGTGTAACGGTAAACAATTTGAATACTAGGCTTAAGTCTGAAACCTAGTCTTAATATGTAGCATATACATTCGACACATCTTAAATGCTAAATATTTTAGTTATACATAATATTATTTGAATTTCTATTAACATTATTTGTGGTGTTGTGTAAAGAGGGGGAGGGGGTCAAATACCCTCTTTTCTCCTCTCCCCCTTAGGTGCACCCCTGCTTACAACAAAATATATATGTAAATATCATAACAATTAACCAATGACGTAGCGATAGAGTAGTAATAGTCAGAGATAATCTCCCCTATGTTAGTGAGATCTTAGGCATCTAAATAGCTCCTGGAGCATAAATTCTCAAGTTGGGATAATCGTTCGTTTTCAAGCGGCATCGTGTGAGATAAGTTGGCTTTAAGAAATAGTATTAATTGCACCGTAGTTTGGACAATCCTACTGATTCCTTCTCACCAAGATATGATGGACGACTGATCGATGTACCACTTCATTTTACTCTTATTATGATTGTTTGCTTTGAGTATTGATAACTGTGTGCTTTTAATTACACTAGGCTAATTGAATAGGCTCTGTATCTGTTATGTATTCAGAAATTTTCCTAGTGGTCTAGTGGTCATAGGTTCTGGCTACGGATCCAGAGGTCCCGGGTTGGATTCACAGCACGTTCAGATTATCTGGGAAGAAGTGGGTTTGGAACGGGTTAGATTCAGCCTTGGGCGAATAAATAAGGAAATACTCGAATAAAGTAGTAGTGACTTTGTATATAAAGCTGAGCTTAATGGCTGGACTCATCGTTGTGCTGACCATATAGCATCGTCTATCCGCAAGAGTTGGCACCAAATTCGCCAAACCATTTGTTAGCCACTCGGTAGGTATAGCATGAATGCAGGCTAACACCATGGAATTACTTTTATTACATTTTGAGTTGATGGTAATCATCGTTATGGATAAATAAAAGAAGAGAGAAAATGGGAGTGGGGGAGGAGGGCCTCAAAATTTACTAAGATAGCATATGGTTAGGGGAAACAATAAATGTTCGAGAACTGTTCTATATGGACCCATCTTCAAATATATCCCTTGAAATAATCCCTTGACGTTCTTGGACAACGGTGGTTGAGGGTCCTCGGCCCCCAAATCTCCCTTGCAACTTTTAGAATACAGCATACCTATTAATTTTTCTCAGAATACGCCACTGATATTAGATTGAAGTGCCTTGTATAGTTTAGCAAATTCATTTGAATATATAAATAAATTGTCTTAAAACATGCAGTTTGATGTATTGAGTAGTTATTTGTCTATATTTGACAGGTAAACATATTTTTCCTCGTGAAATACTATGTAAAAACCAACATTATAACTTAAAACCAAGCAAAATCCTTCAAATATTGATAAAGGTGTATAAATAATAGTTTATTATTCTTTAGACGTCATCCAAAAAACTATAAAAAATAGAGTTGAGGCAGAATAAATAATACATATTGCTTCCCAATTAACTGTATATCGTTCAATAACGTTATTCTTCTTATAAGTTGTAGTAATTACTTCCAGTCAATCTTTACTTGGCACAACACGCCATCGTAAAATTTAATTTTCAAATGATTTTTGTCTAGATTTTTCATGAATTTATACAATATTCTTACAAGTAATTATTATTTAAATTCTCAAGATTTCGTTAATAATTTTCAAGAAAGAGAAATTTGTTACTATTTGCTAACATTGGGTGAACACCTGTTTGCGTATAACCCGAACGGTTAGTAAGACGCGGTGCTAATAATAATAATAATAATAATAATAATATCTGTTTAGCTACGGTTTTGCATTTAGTTGTGTTATCTTGTGGCCATTGGAGTTAGAAAAGGCATTTAATTTTGTGTGCAAGTATTGTTAGCCATTTTTGGATTTAAAATCCAGTTTGATAAATAAGTTCTTTATTTTTACTTCTTATTATTTAAACATAAAACTACTTTGTAACTTATCTCTTTGTGTATGTGTTCTTCCATATCCAAGCCCTGTGGTGAGCCATGGGGGTGACATTGGGGTACTTTGGACAATTCTAATAGTAATAATATAGAAATAGAAGGTTTTGTATTTCTTGTTAGTATATTTTGCAACCAACACACTAATGCATATAACAATTAACATCACACTTTAAAGTAACACATACAATTATATATCACCTTATTGCTAAATAATCCCAAGCAACGACTTTACCATAATTAGATAAATATACTGTTATAGTGATGATTCAAAACGCTTGCCAATGATCTAAACATTTTAACGAAACATTTCCCCCGCTCCTTTCTAACTTGTCATTTTGGGCTAAAGCCCCCTCTTAATTAGCATGTAGAGCGCTGTTCTTTTAGAACAAAACCTGCAAATATTTCATGAGCATTTTCTTTGTTTTAGTTTCTTGTATTTATACGATGTTTATTTTCTCCTGTGGCGCTCGTGCAGGTGATGAATGATTTCCTGCGAGCGCTGCTCTAGACGACGATGCAAGCAGTGGAGCTTGTCCGTCTCCGGGAAGGAATCAGGATATTCATTACTCCTCCTTTTTCACGTGATACAAGGAGGGGAACAAAGAGGGGATGTTTTCTTTGGAGTCACAAACTTGGCTTTTGTTTTAATTTGACCTTTTATAAACAGACTGATGATATCAGAACACGTGTTCCAATCAAACCTAATTTTACAGCACTAAGTTCCCTGGCCTGTGTGAGAGGGGAAGTCCCAGTCTGCCAATGATCTGCTATGTTGGAGATCGGGACCGACTAACCCAAGAGGTTGGATCGCCCTTGTGCTCACTGGCTGTATGGAGGACTTCTCGGTAGATAAACTCTAGTCTAGTCCCGGCTGCTGTGTCTAGAGTAATCAAATAAAACCTCTTTAGAACTAAGACAAACTTTCAAGGCCCCCTTAGATTAAATGGACATGAGAGAGAGGTATATTTAATTTAATCGTTTTTCAATCTATTATTTAATATAATTTTACAAAAAGTAATGATTTCTCATAATGAGACGTGTGCAACAAAGTGTGTGCTTCTTTTCAGGTTCTGTTAATGACGTCATTGACGTCCATGACAATGTGACTAATTTTCAGGTGCAAGGCAGTGGACATTTTCAGTTTAATTTGAAGTTAAGTTTTGATTCCTACCACCTCCTAAAACATACCGTCACAGATGTATGTACATGCGAAAGGGAGCAGCATGGTCAATGCTTCAGTAGAGAATTGGATACATTTGTTGAACAGACAGCAAGAACTACATCCAGTTTGTTTGGTTAAAATTAACTTTAACGAGGTGTTTTAGAACAGATTTATCAGTTATTGGTCGGACTTTGTCATTATGTCGCCTTGAAGAGATACACATTCCAGGACCTTTCCTTAAACTATTATTCTTAAAATAAAAAAACAATCAATATTTCTTTTTAACGCGTTGCCTAGTTATTTAAAAAAAAATGTTCTCCACCAACAATTGGCTCATGTCTCACTGTTAGGGAACCATTTTAGAGTATATCATTGTATCCTAACAAAAGGGGAGAGAATTAAGTGATTACAAGTCACAAGCTATATTTGTAATAGTGTATATATTGCAGTGGCTTCTAACTGGTGGGGGGGGGGGNAAGACCCCCCCTGCCGCAGGGGTGGGCCTGGAAAACTTTACATAGTGAAACAATTTGGAAATAACATATAAAATCCTATAAGGAGTTAAGATAATTTAAATTATTTTTAAAAAGTATTTAAGATAATTATTTCTTGATGTGTTTGAGACACTGTTTACCAGTTTTAATAAATCCAGTGAAGAAAACAAAGTGTCCATGCACATGTTTATTTTTAAGCTCACAAGCCTCAGATTCTCCCCCTAATTATATTCTATACACTCCCCCTAAGCAAGGGGTTCCCAAACTTTTTAGACCAAAGGTGCCCTCGCAACATAAATACATGCAAGAGCCCTCAATGCATTGTTTTTGTTTGTTTGGATGTATTGGGTTGTAACACTATTTACAGTTATTTGCGTATAGCACATTTTTAGCATAGAAGATACTCATAACAAACACCAGCCCCCAAAGGGCTCTCGATCGTAGACCGACATATAACATAAATAGCACTAATAACATGAAAACATCAATGAATTGTTTGCTCTAATATTATTACCATTCAACAATCACTGTTAATTCTTTACAAGTATACAAGCATAAAACAAATGGAAAACATCAACACATGTTCTGGATGCTACTTTGACAATTAATGACATTTATTACACATTTGAAAAATATTGGCAATTCTACTTGCTGATGCTATTTTATATTGGGAAAAACAAATATAGAATATTATAAAAGTACCTCAGGGAGCTTGAGATGGCTTGTGGAGCTCGGTACACAGTTTGTAAATCGCTGCCACAATCTACTATTGCGGCCAAATGCAACGCCACCGAATCTAATGCCGCGCCCGGCGTCTGCGATTTAGAAACGTGTAAGGCTCATTTATCGTGATGGCTTTTACTTTAAAAAGCTTAAAACCCTCACTCATTTTGAAAATGGCACAATGTGATCTACAAGAATAATATGTCATAAAAAATAGGGGTCTCATTTAAAAAAAAATAAAAAATGACTTAACTTCACCTTAGCAACAACACCCAAGGTCATACCAGCCTTACCACCTTACTTACTCCTCAAAATGAAACAACTTGTTTAAAACTTTTTTTTCTCCAATGCGTTATTTTCGAGATATTTTGGTAGAAATTTTCAAATGAACACCAGGTTGATACTTTTTAATTCAGATCTTATAAAATGAATTTGATTCTGTGTATATTATTTTATTTATAATCTTTGTTTTAGAGTTTCTACCAAAAGGTATATTATTTTGTTTCACAAATCTCACGAGTTTTTAGTAAATGTGTATATTAGGATAAAAATGGGAGAAAGTATGTGTGGTGCATTGTATTTTGCAGCGTGGCAGTTTTTTAGTGGACGAGTAACATAGGTTCTAACCCCGGAAAGACTTAATTCCAAGTGAGTTCATGATAGCCAATCAGATATATTTCAATGTCTTAGGAGGGGAAAGGTTTCTTTGAGGGGGTTATTTTATCATATTTCCTCATTTGGAACTCAACTCAGCCTATGACCAATTTATAAGGTGAACAATTGTCCAATATGATGTGATTGCGATACAACGTATGTGTGACGGACCCTTCACAAGAAGAGTTTATACATACATTCACATTTTCTAAATACCTTTCAAATAAACCACCACTGACGAAAATTGGGCCTATTTACTTACCATGATCTCAGCTTGTGCAAACAACATTTTGTTTACCAAACGTTGGGGACCTACGACTCTACTCTCCATTCATGCCAGAAAAAGCATCGATGGTCTCGCCAACGAGGTCGTGAAATATCAGCATGGATGAATAGGTAACGGTCAAGGTTGTAACTACATTTTTTGTCTTTATTTGTAACTTTTATAAATATGGAACAATTAATTTGTTTCAATACCGGAACTAAACTAGAAAATATAATAACTAATGCAAATGAATGATTTATTCTAAGAAATCAATTATGATTCACTTGTATTTGGTTAATCCCTTATGTTTTCCGTATACACTTTCAACGCGTTAATATTTCATCATAAAATTGTAATTAGAAAAAATTTCATAATAGCATTTTATGTCAATTCCTAACTTTAAAGCTATTGATTCAGAACGCTATGCTTAGTTGCTAGAGTTATTAAACTCATATCACTTCTCGAGGTACCTATGCTCGTATTTTAAATCGTGCTAAACATAGGTTCCAGGTGCACTAGCTCTAATGTATAGCCTAGGGTTAGTCCCCATGGCTTTTAGGATAGTGTCAACTTCATTTGATTTCTGTGAGAATGGTTCTGTCTCCATTATTTCCAGTTGTTTTGATCCCTATTATAAAAGGGAACTGTCAGGAAGTTGCTCGTTGTGCTAATATTTTTAGCTGGGCCTTTCCGTCTAAGTACTTGCACTTATGAGTGCTGAGACTTAGTAGATGTTTCTTAATTAGCACATTATTTCCTTTGTCTCTCGGTCTTTGTAAGTCTATGTATGGACTATTGTAACTTACTAGATAATAGAATTGGTTGGGACACGTCTATTCAAGTCCTTATTTCCAAATTGCCCCAGAGAATAGATTATGTTTATTATGTGTATCAGCTGTGTGTAAGCTAAATTGTATATTACGATACCTTCTATAATTTATGCTCATTATTTGATATAATTTTCCTTTTTGAGATAAGTTTATTGCGCCAGTTCCATATTAGCTGTTTGTTAAGTTGATCAAGATCTTTTCTTACTTACTATCATGATTAACTATATTGGTTGTTAATATGGTCGCTTCTAATATTTGATTTTTTGGATGGTCTGAGCGTGCTCACATGCAAATTATGTTAAAGAAAATAAATTCTGGTTAGGAAATATATGTAATGTACAGTATATTGTTTGTTACACTATAATTTAAATAAAATAATATTAACTGACTTACTCTATATAATGGAATATTCTATTTCTTAGTTCAATTCCTGTGTTATATCACGTTATTTTGTTGATGCAGACCAGTATGTCATGTAATAATATGGATTTTATCGCGCCTCTCTTTTCGGGCGTCGATCGTAATACTATGTGATAAATCGCCCCACGTTGGGTGCCAATTGTAATAATATCGGTTTATCGCGCCACTCTTTGGGCGTCAATCGTAGTACTATGTGATCAATCGCCCCGCTTTGGGCGTCGATTGATTCACTACGGATTAATTCCCTGATAAAAGAAGGTTGTGATGTTTTATAGGTTGAATAAAGCTCCGTTATCGAGCGCCTATCATCACTGTACGGAAAAGATACCGTTTAATCAGCTTTCTATAGCCCCGTGTTCGAGCACTAATTAAATTGGTATTTTAATATAATTAAAGAAAGAGAAATGTTGATGGCTGTTATTTCACACACGGTTTATTTATATTACACCAGTAAATTACTTGCACATATTTAAATTAAATGTTTTATATCACTGCACACTTGTGATACTGATGTGATTTATGTTAGACTGTGACTGATTTGTGCGTGAGCGTGATCTCGGTGTAGATGTTTGGTCCCGGAGATCCGGAGATGCCGGAGCTGCCTTCAACATACGCACAATGGTTTATATATGACATACCCCTTGCATTTTTCTCCCCTGGTCAACAATGTAAAAACTAACCAATAGAAAGAGTCCTGGCGACAGGTTTTGTGAAGGCTAGCTTCTTATTGGTATAGAGAAATAGCGTCTTCTGCCAAATACTATGAAGTTGTTCCCTTTAACAAGAATTGACGCAGTAGATATTTTAACAAGAAAGATGGTATAAAACATATATTTTAGGGGTGAAGTCCTTTTCAGATTGTTTCTGATAATCGTGTGTTTCTTCATGGATGAATCTTAAAAGCATACTATACCTATATTACTTTAAAGAAAAATTACCTTCATTCATGAATTTTTACATAATTTAGATTAATCCAAACCAATACATTACAGTCATTCAAGAACGCTGTGATTGTGTAAGGTTGCCCACTTAAGGATAGCTTTGGAACACATTCCCGTGGACCCTCTTAAACAATGTTTTGGTTAAGGGAGACTGTGCGTCGAGAGGTGTGTATGGATATTTTCAAGTCTAGGAGAAGAGATATTTTTATTATTTTCTTTGAAAGGGAAATAAAAAATTGTTTCTAGTGGCAAAGCGTGTTATTATCTAGTGTTACCGGTTGTAACATTTGAAAATGAAAAGAGACAAGTTTATCAAACACAAAAATGTAGTTCATAATTCGAAGCATTTCCACAAACTAGACTGGATACAAAACTTGTAGGTAGCTCTGTACTCTGCATATGTGACATTTCGCCCACGGACACTAGAGGGTATGTCATCAGTCTGTATTGTAGTTGTGTACACATTGTAGAGTTACAGTTGAGCCACCGAGCACCATAAAGCCATTTTCTAAAATGTTGCACGTCACTTTGTGTCCAATGTCAGGTGTGGTTATAAATCATGTTCCTCCAACCTTTTATTAATTTATATAAATTTTAATTTAGTTTATTTGTAAAACCATTACTACTATTTATTATATTTTAGTCTTAGAGAATCATTATATTAACATTGTAAGCATATGGTTAAAATTACAAAAGTCCGCGCTTCAGCACTTCTTGTTTCAAACAGTGTTATTGATTTTAGCTATTAAATATGTACTAGACTTTTAAAAAAAACATATTCACAGACGTGCTTATTTCTATTGTAGCAATTATTGCTACAAGTAAACAGAATGGGGCTAGTCAAGCATACAAATCACTTACCCAATATCACCGACCTGGCTAAGCACCTTGAACAACCAACATCCGACCACATAGATACACGCGAGCAACTGCCAATACTGAGCCTAGTACCGCATCTCGCCGCTAGAGACCACCACCACCATTGCCATGCTCAATCCGCCCAACTTCAAAGAAAAGAAAAGACGAGAAGAAGATGGTAACTGCCAGACCTTGCTGGAATAATATAGAATGTTCTTCTGCCGCACGCACTCCCTTCCACTGTGCCTCTCCTTTTCGAAGAATGTGCGCCATTTAAAAGACCATCCGTCGAAGAATATGTCACTCTTGGACGTGGCTGGGACCATGTAGGACTAAGCGTCGGCGTAATGGACATATTAAGATAATGTATGTATAAATTCATTTTCGGCTTAAATGTAAATTGTTGGAAGTTTTCGAAATTCTCTTTTGGTCTTTTCTATAAAGTTTAATTATAAATTACTTGCATAAACCTTCACCTTTGATTTACTTTAAAATGAGAGTATTGTTATGTCAGAAATTATCTGTGTTATTGATACTAGCCATTATGCGCGAACTTTATACTTAACAAATTAACTTTATTTTTTTCTTGTAGTATTTTGGTTTGATGAGTATAGTAATTATGAAAATAGGAGAGTGTTATTAGATCAGAACTTTTCAATACTATCCATAATGTGATAATGTTTTACATTTCAAAATTAACTTTATTTCGTTTCAATTGCAAATAGTGTTGCATTTTGGATTTGGCAACATTAAGGTGGGAAAGTGTAGAAATATGATGCCGAGATTTTCAGTATTGGTAGAAGGGAATACTTCACTGGAGTATTGTGTATATCAACTTAACTTTATATTTTTTAACTAGGTTCTCGATTGTAACTTTTATGATAGCTTCGTTAATCTCTTGGTGTCAAAAAAAAAGTAACGAAAGCTTTAAAAAAGTAATAAAGTTAAGGAATATCCTCGATATTTATAATTGTACTATTATCCTTATTTATGACATATGTGAAGGTTATTTTGAGTTCTGCAATTAGGTTTCTAGCATACATGTTAAAAGGTAGTGACACTAGGTATATTTGATGGGACTAAAACATTTATGTTGCCTTTTTACAACAGGTACATAAATATGTTATTTAGGAGAGATCATCTACTGTATTATGTATGATCATATTCAAGTCTATTAATGTTATGCATCAATATTTATATTTTCGTAATATAGTTAGGGTACATAATAATAAATAACGTAATGATTAGAAGGAAAAGAGTAAATATTTATGGAACAATGTTTTTATTGGATAGTATTTATTTATGTTGATAATGCTTGGTCACTCACGACAATAATATATACAAAGAACTATTGAATACTTTTCAATTATATGCTTGTTATTTAATAAAGTTTGGCATAAAATGAAATCTAAAAGATTTTAAGACTTGAAATTATTCTATAGCATAGTTACGCCATATTCTCCCTATGTCTAAAATAGCGCACTGTCCAAAAAACTTTTTTGTTAGCCTTCGAACTTTTTTCTATATATTATTATGTTATGCAACCTGTGAAGGTGGACCGTAGTTTCCCGCTACTCATTAGAGTGAGATGCGTGTGCTGGGGACATGTTGAGTGTCCAGCACCTATAACTCACAATTTTAGGATATTCACTCTACGCGCTCCTATTTATTCTTTATTTTATTTTTTCTTTAACTGTAGGTTGTGTTTATTATTATGTATTGAATCCCTCTATTTCTTAGAGCTTGGATTACACTATTCATGTTATTTTGAATTAATTTTTATATTGATTTTGATAGTTCTTGATATATTTTGTTTAAATTTTCTTTTCAAGACGCTGCCAAGTGGCCTTAAGCATTATATTGGCATTACAATGGCATACTTTAAAAAGAAGATCGGGGCTTGAATCCCAGTACTTGATGTGGGTAAACTAATTTGATCCATGATATTAGTTGTTATATCGCCTCTCCAAACTAATAAGGAGTAGCCTCCAGCAAAAAACCATACACATTACTTCTCTTTAAATTAATACCTTAATAAAACTTGTATTAAAATTATTAACTAAACGCTTTATGATAGGTACTGATTTCATTTATTTCTTACCCCTAAGATTATATGTAGTAATAATAACGGTATATATTTACGTATTAAAGTTAAATCTTATTTTAGTATTAGGAAAATTAATCATCAATATTAGTTAACCATTTTAGTATGATTATTATTTTCTTACATACTTATTATATAAAATGTGGTTTCAAATTTAATACTAATTAGGTTGGAAATAAATTTAAAACTTGAAGAATAAGATGTGGTCTGGCATAATAATTTGTTAAATAGTAATTATAAAAAAATACAATTTATTTTAAAAAATCTAAAATATGTTTTAATAGTGCTAGTTTAGACGTGTCTTTGTGTAGAAGCAACTGATGTGCACGTTCTAAGTCGTGTGTTGAAATAGTCCTGTGTACAGAAGGGAACGTGAAATATTTATTTGATTTAAAAAATGTAGTTTTATGAATGAATTATATTAACATTTTGTGAATTGGAGTCTCGCCCCGCCTGCCGGTGGCAAGGAGGCAATATGCAGGTCACGACCTCCCCTGATCAAAGTCCTTACGAGATAATGCTCCTGAGAACCAATACTCGCCACGATGTTCCCAAGCTATAGATCGTGCATCTGTAAGCAGGTAAGCTGCTGTTTCCCTTGGCTGCCGTGACAACATGGGGTGACTCCACTCACGGCTTGCGACCACACACAGCTCATTGTGCAACACTTGATTGGATCGACAACAAAACACACACTATTGATAGTGTTCATATGCACACTTTGGAGCCGTGTCGTAGTTGATTATTAGATATGGCTACATATCATTCCCCTAGTAGATATTATGAGAACGTTATATTGAACCAATATGTATTAGAAAGTTATATATCATACTGATAGGTGTATGAGGAATTAAGTTGGTTTCAGGCTTCAAGAATTCACTTCAAGTACATGTTTGTATGTTAGTAGACCTTTAATGATGTACAGTAGCCCCATGGCTTCTTTGGTGCTGAGTGACAGCTTTGAAAAGTTACCAGACCAAATTATGTATCCCTACGCCGAACCAAATGATCTGCAAAAACATGTGTTTAGCAGCTGTCACTTCTGACAATCAAAATTTAGGTATATACCTAAATGTTGACTGTCAGAAGTCAGCTGTGAGCTGTCAGTCAGCACCAAAGAAGCCATGGGGCTACTGTATGTATGTATGTATGTATGTATGTATGTATGTATGTATGTATGTATGTATGTATATATGTATATATGTATATATGTATGTATGTATGTATGTATGTATGTATGTATGTATGTATGTAGGTAGGTAGGCATGTATGTATGTATGTATGTATATGTATGTATATATGTATATATGTATGTATGTATGTATATATGTATGTATGTATGTATGTAGGTAGGCATGTATGTATGTATGTATGTATATATGTATATATGTATGTATGTATGTATGTATGTATCTATGTATGTATGTATGTATGTATATGTATGTGTTGTACGTATGTGTGTATGTATGTATATGTATGTGTGTATATGTATGTGTTGTACGTATGTATATATGTATGTATGTATGTATGTATGTATGTATGTATGTATGTATGTATGTATGTAGGTAGGCATGTATGTATGTATGTATGTATGTATATGTATGTGTTGTACGTATGTATGTATGTATGTATGTATGTATGTATGTACGTATGTATGTATGTATGTATGTATGTATGTATGTATGTATGTATGTAATGTATGTATGTAGGTAGGCATGTATGTATGTATGTGTGTATATGTATGTGTTGTACGTATGTATGTATATATTTATGTATGTAGGTAGGCATGTATGTATGTATGTATGTATGTATGTATATGTATGTGTTGTACGTATGTATGTATGTATGTATGTAGGTAGGCATGTATGTATGTATGTATGTATGTATGTATGCATATGTATGTGTTGTACGTACGTATGTATGTATGTATGTATGTATGTATGTATGTATGTATGTATGTATGTATGTATGTATGTATGTATGTATGTAGGTAGGCATGTAATGTATGTATTTATGTATGTATGTGTTGTACGTATGTATGTATGTATGTATGTAGGTAGGTAGGCATGTATGTATGTATGTGTGTATGTATGTGTGTATATGTATGTGTTGTACGTATGTATATATGCAAGTATCTACGTATACTTCATTCACGGTAGGAGTTTACCTCTGAAAGGTATTTTTTCCTACCAATATCCTTCCATATAATAGATTTCTGGTAGGGAAAAAGGCCTTTCAGAGGTAAACTTCTACCGTGAACGAACTTTATGTGTTGTGCGTATGTAAGGATGGATGTCAAATGAGCTGAAAATTTGTAATTTGTTAAAGTTTTAGAAGAACTACTCGACATGTGCACCAAAGTCTAACACAATAAAACTCATTAGAATTATAAAAAAATCAAAAAGGGGTTTGTTAATTAATTTTTTTATTATTTTGATTGAATACAACAGAAATTTACAGTAAAAGTTTTAAACTCAAATCCAAAGACAGATTACCGATTACTAGCAAACCTCTGCACGAATTTTGGGTTACTCAGGTAAGAATTGGAAAACACATTATTTTCTTAAAGACTTTGTTCAAATTTAAGAAAGTAAATATTTGGTCTCAAATTAATAAAACACAAAGAGACGTAAACCTTAGTTTCAAAAAGATGTTCCAAATATGCCTCTGGGAGGGCAAAGAGTAATGGAAAGAAAAGGGNGCGGGAGGGCTGATAGGATTGGGGTGGAATATTTTTTCAAGGTTCTATAGGTATTACCCACCCAGAGATGGGCTCCATAGCCTAGTGGTTCAGGATATGTGGGTCTGGGGTATTGGGGGGGAGGGGAGTAGCCTTTCAGACTTCCAGTAAAAAAACGTTGTAATTTTAAGAGTGGTTGCACATCTTCAGGCCAACACATTTATATTAAAGCCCCCATTAGTCAATTTAGGCCCATAAAATAGGTCTATATTAGGTCTGACAAGACTATACACTTTCGTACTAGAGATATCAATTTTATACACTTATCTTTTTGTATAACTTGTTTTGTTGGCTCTTATTCATAGTAGTTAGTAAAAAAACTTTCTTTAGCGAACAAAAATGATAACGGTTAACTAAAGTTAATACCTATGAGTTTAAAAAAATCTTTGTTATTACTTATACAACTCTAAGCGTGTATATTTCTGGAAAGAAACACCACTGTAATTCAAGTTTACTAACATTACTGTGACAATGTTTTATTACAGTTTTAAAATATTAAAAGAAAATCAAACGGTATTGATTGTAAAAATTAATTTCAAAACACATTTTTGAACAGATTTGTAGCTTTCTTTAAACTCTCAAAATGTTAAATTCAAAGTGATATTTAGTAAATTTTATATATTTAAGCAAATACTCTTTAAAGAAATGTACACCGAGTATGAAAGTCTTATGATGATCTGATCCATTTCAATGAGATGTTAAAAACGACTCACAGCAATATGATCATTTTGCGTCACTTTTACTATTATCTCGTCATTAGAGGAAGGTTTGACAAGTTTCCGTCGATGGAGTCAGAAGACGTCTCTGCCGTATTTTTTTTACCTCGTCCCGTTCTTGGGACCATAGATGCCTACTGCGGGGGTGCTTTGTAAACTAAGCACCCCAAAACATATTTTCAGGGGTTCTCAGCACCCCCAATGTTTCAGCCTTTTTAAAACCTAAATATTACGGCGCTAGTTCTATCTTGTATATTGGGCTGCGCTGCGAACAGTGTTTTCTAGCGTAGCAAATGACAGGTGCTGCCATCTAATATGTAAGCAAGCATGATTAAGTTGGTAGCACTAGCCACTCGTGAGTTGACAGCCTGGCATCTGTCAACATGTCTCCATTATAATTTGGTTACTGGCGGTACCCGTATTGTATGTATTGTTTTTGTGTTGTGTATGTGTGTTTTCTTAAACATACATTGAGACCAACAAATTAAACCTTAATTTTGGCAATTTTTTTTAAATACGGAGCTTGAACATTTGCAAATGTTATACCACTCCCACGCCCCTTTTTATAAAGCATCCCCAATGTTTTTTACAAGTCAGCGCTTATTCTTGGGATCATTTATATACATTTGATCGTGTTTTGTTTGTACTGATTCCAACCAAACTTCTTCATACCTTTTCCAGACTTCCTCTGCATATCTTCAGCGCATTGTGGTAATAGGACAATGGCGAGTATGCGATATTAGGCAAACAAATAACTAAGAAATGTAGAGTTGTAATATTTAAACAACAAACAGTTAATAAAAAAATGGCTACGGGTAACAAATTCCAATAAAAATAATATTTTACACTTGTTTACACATATAAACATTAATTTACTAACCAGCCCCTTGATATATTGGTCAGCGTACCTGGCTAACAACCAAGGGCTCTCAGGTTCAATATCAGACCGGTATCATGGGTATATCTATTTATTTATTTTTCCAGTCTACTTCTACGGAATTAATCTGCAACCAAAGGAAAAGCCTCGTCCAAATCATCCAAAAACAAAACGGCCACCTTCCATGTTGTATGCCTTCTCCCTTTAAACCGTCCAAGGTACAAATTACTTCACCCTGACGCAAAGCGCAGCGCTATTAAACCGTCTTGGTCCTACTTTCACTAATAACTTAGTGTCATAAAAAGGATTTCCTTGAAAGCAAAATGTGGCCAAAGGCAGGCCAGTTGAGTATCCCTGCCTTGCCTATAATAATAATAATAATAATAATAATAATAATAATAATAATAATAAATAATAATAATAATAATAATAAATAATGATGAGTGATTCAAGCAAGCTAATGTACAGTTCTAACAAACGTGTCATTCAACCAAGAGACAACACAAAATGTCCCACCAGTGCACGTGACAAGGCAGCACATTCACACAATGAGATAATACGTTGTTAGTTGTAAAGTTTAATTAGAATGTCGCCATCACCCACCGCGAGGAAAACACTTGACTAACTCGCGGCGTGTTGTGAACAAAGTTGATTCTTGTAGTGCACGCACGCTCCTATAGTGAGAGATCGCAGGCCTGGATTTGTCGTCATTCACTAAACAACAAATACTAAATAAGAGATTTACGTTTAAATAAATATTTCACAGGAAGAATAACGTTAATTACACAAGTTAGGTTAATTAAACATTTAATTTTTACTTCGATAATTATTTCATAAAATTTTAATATATTATTATATTTATATAATTTTTGTACTTATAATTTTAACATTAGTTATATTTAAATTACGAGATAAATTACGTGTATAGTGACAATTTAACTAAATACAACACCCGCTTCGATGGCATGGTCTTGAGACTTCACAATCACAGTAGTCTAAACTGACGAGACTAAACTGACTGAGGTTCGAATTCCAGTCAGATGTACTGAGGTTGGGTTTTGATAAACTATTCTCCACTTTTTCTCTACGAAAATGGGTGTATAATTTCTTTAAATCAAGCAATTTATAATTTATTTAATTTTTTTACCCCATTTCACTACCCGTTTGGGTTACATATCAAGTTATAATTATTATTCAGAATGAATATATATATATATATATATATATATAATTAATAGACTCATATCTTTTTGACAGTAAAATCAGTCAATAAAAGAAGCATTATGACNAAATATAGAGGGGTAAAAAGTATCATTTAAAAAAAAGTTGTTTAGCACAGTCCCTATATGACCAGATAAAGGGGTTGAGCACAATACCTGCATGAGCAGATCAACTTATCTAACGCAATCCCTGAATCACCAGGCCAGTATAGAATAAAGGGGATCTTTATCCCAAACCTGTTAACTCTTGCTCACTGGTGACCAAAAAAAAAGTGCAAACGATAAAAGCACACATGAAAATTCGGCACAGAAAAAACCCCACGGTCATAAATACTCACAGGAAAAAAAAGCTCACACGGAAAAATGCTCACAAGGAAAAATGCCCACAAGGAAAAATGCTCACATGGAAAAAAGCCCACAAGTAAAAATGCTCACAAGGATAAATGCCCACACGAAAAATGCTCACGTGGAAAAATGCCCACACGAAAAATGCTCACGTGGAAAAATGCCCACTCAAACAAAAATTATAAAGCAATATTAGTTTTTAACGGAATGCAAGTTTGATTGGGGTTTTGCATTACTAACCTTTCAGTTTCCATTTGTAAATTGCGCGTTTGATTTATTAATTAATGTGCATTCATAAAGCTTGCATTCAATTTTTTGGTTGTTTTTTTTGTAAATTTAAAGTAGTTTTTTGGAATCTTTAGTGTCATTTTATGGATAATTTTTTGACACATTTTAGGTCATAAAAATCCTGGAGCTGGTACAACAACTAACCAATGTTTACAACAAGTGCTTAGAGTTCAAATAAAATACAAAAATATATTAAAATATAGATATATATTATGGTTATTATATATTTAAGTTGGATCTACATGATGGGGTAGTTTAATAAGTAGGCTACATATTACATAAAATAAAACAAAGACTATTACTCTAAAAATATAAAATATTATTAAATTGTTACGAAATTACCAAGGTTTAGCCTATATTGGTTCAATAATTAATGTAATTAAATAATAAAAAAAATTGTATATTTGTTAAAGTGTCAATATTTTCTATAAAGGCACTAGGTGGCCTGGTGGTCCAGGCGTAAAATGTCGTACTTCCGTGCTGGGGTCCAGGGTTCAAGTCTCGGTTCCGGCACAGATTTATCTGATTACCAAACCCATCCTTCACCTCTGACAAGACGTATATTAATCACAACTTGTGAATGTGTGGAGTGCCAGACCTCCACCATGGTCCGGATTCCACATTAAACTGTAGGTTCTCCATTTCATCTCACAATCACCCTAACATTACACATTAGCGTAAGTGCATATAACCTGAACGCGTAGTAAGACGCGTTGCTAATAATAATAATAATAATAATAATAATAATAATAATAATAATAATAATAATAATACAAAGGCGCTAAGCCATTTATAACGAAGCTTTATTTGAGTAGTAGATCACTAACCAAATATTCAAATGGCAAAGTTCTTATAATGTAACAAACAAAAACATATCTAACACGATTTAATTTAAGTTAATTTGTTATTCGTTTAATATATTATCCACGAAAATTCAAATATGTATGTGAGTTAAAGTTATGGGTACAAATACCATTAGAATTACCGACACAAGATTACATAAAGGTCTTGGATTATTTATGGATATTTATAATAATAGTAATAGGTTGTGACAACAAACCAAATGCTTTTATTATATTGGAATTAAAATTTAAAATATTTTGGTGTCCATGGCGTCAATTCACAAATATCAGTTCAAATATATGTATATTTAAAAATATATTTCTTTATTGCAAATTGGCCAATCTCCTTAAGTAACTAAGTTTGTCTTCCACCTGCTCATATTGCTGCATAGAAGTGGAAACCGAGTCATGTAGAGCCTTGTATTTCCTTTTTTTCACCATTAGGTGTGCATTAGCCAGTGTTAATTTGTGGCAAGCCAGGTCCCTCTGAAGTCCACCAAATAGAAACCCCACGCTGAGATGACTGCAATGAAATAGGGAATTAAGAGCGTTGTGAAATCCCTCACAACAATTTGATATTTTTGGCGAGGGTTCCAGGGCTGCATAATGATGATTCCATAGTCTTATAGAAAACAGGGGATTTCTGCCTGCTGCACCCTCGATGTATGTAGAAAATAAGTACTTGAGCACCTCATTATATCTGTCTTCATCTGGAAATGTGGTGGCCAGATTATCAAAGACGAAGGATAATGTGACAAGAGACTTCAGTGTGATTTTTATGTTTATAATAGTTTCATATTCAGTCTTCAAACCAAAATTGTTGAGTTTCCTGATGAGACTTTGACACAGATGGAAATAATACTCTTTGACTTTGTAGCATTTATTGGAAATAAACTACAAAAGCGTACTAATAGTTAAGCAAGTGAACTCACCTTGGCCCCATTCAGCTGTTTCACTTCACTATGTCCTCCCCGTACCAGATCACAACAACATGCCTCTATCATATTCACCGAGTGACTAAAAGAGGAAATATCGTGCAAGAGTGGACTGAGTGGTATCTCGAGGCGTGGTGGGAAAAGCGTGGTGCGCACGCGCAAGACTGTGGTGTTATGTTGCAACACGTGACCTGGAACATTCTACTAGCTCCTACGAGGTTCCACTGGTTTCTATCTATCATCTCCCTTCTCTTCTTTGTTTTGTGTTGACCGTTATTTGTTTACCCCTCTACCCCCCCTTTTTTTTAGCTAAGCTGAGAGTATATAATGGTGTAGTTCAAAATGTACCACTACTCTTGTCAGGATCGTGTCCTCGGAAACACCTAGGTGTCCTGGATGTTTCAGGGAGGTACTAAATTCCTTTTAGGCTTATTGTTCATGGAAATTCCTTTTTGGCGAGTAATATTAACAATTCATAAAACTTTATTAATTTGAACTCTTTCAAATTAGTTATACTTCATCATGAAGCCCCTTAAGGGTTCGTGCGATGTCACGACGATTTGTTTACATATCACTTTTGAGAGACTAGATGTCTAATATGAATTACCCACCTTGGAATGCCATGTATACAGTTGGTAAAACATATTTGGCATTTGATAAAAGGTGACATATCCATAGATGGTATCTTTGTTCAATTCGAACATAAGATCTCTATCACCTAAAACCAGAATTATGTTTGGATCATCCACACCTGAATCGTGAGGTACTAGTTGACTATACTGTTCAGGAATGTTGAAATTTATGGTTTAGGGGTTAGGAAAATTACGGTATTTTCTGTGATAGAGAAGACTTCTCGCAAGGAATAATTTTCTGGGAAGATGGCCCATTATATCATTATTTAACCCTGACAACACATTTACCATCACATTGCGAGGGGTCGCACTCACTTATCTCAGGTCTTTCTTCATTTTGCTTCTGTAAACGTTTGCTGCTCCTTTTGATGAAAGGAGTCATGACAATGTTCTGTTGGCTCTTGAACTATGCTGCCATCTTTTGTTTTTATAGTTGAATGGCACTTTATAAACGATTCTGTCTGCATTTCCAAGTCACTCCTTTATTGATATTGTGAAATGCAAGATATTCAAATCCAAAATAAGTCAAAACTTGATTTTGCTTATGAATTCTTGAAAATTCTATTGCTTGTCCTACAAAAAAAACTATAATATCTGATGTACCATCGTACTTAGATAACTCGAATCTCAAGGGAAGATCAGAATTTTTAGAGATATGGCTTTGCACAAAAAGAATAAACTATTTATATTTTTCGAGTTTTGTATGCTCAAAGAAAGAAAAATTTAACTCATAGAGATTACTTTTATTTTAGTACATACATACACACATCCAGTGGCGTGTGGTAAATTCTGGACAAAGAGAAGCAATTAATTTTCAGTACTAGCTTCAGTGATCAAATGGTCTAAGACTATAAAGCAGAATTTTTCAACCATTGTGTCACGGGATTTTGGGGAAAGAATTAATAATAAGGGGGGGTGGGTAAAATAAGTATGAAAATAAACATTTTTAAATCTATGATTTTTTTTACTAACACATCTAAAGTAAAATCTCTTAATAGAGGACGTCTTTCGAGATCAAAATTAATTATACAAAAATCCGCAATGACGTTCTAACCCCATTGTTTAAAAATGGGGATATTTACTCAAAACTCTTAAAATGCCGGTCAACACTTGTTTACCCATTAAAGCATGGTAACACTAGATAAAAGATTGTGACAAAACCGTTATATGGATGTGAAATCGGTTTTCACCAATGAAAAGGTACTTATATTATCTAGAAAGAAGACTCTGTTAAACATTTACTAATCATACTAATTAAATTATACAATGAGAACTATCAAATTTTCAGCCTCACACTATTTTGCGTATAATGACTTCATTAAGTGATATATTCAAAAATGAAATTTTATTATTTCTTGCCACAAAATTGTGGGCCAAAATAAGATCAAAACTCAAAAATATTTGTATTTTATTGGGTGTTTATGCGTGTTCAAAACTTGGTCAGTTTCCATTTAATTAGTTTCTTACACGTCAAAACTTCTATACGAGTTTTGACCGAAATGTCAGCTCTGGCCACTTCACACTTTGCATTACTAGCACTACCCATAAGGATGAATAAAATGACCTAAATAATTGATTTCTTAAGAACTAGTTCAAAAGATAAAAGGAGATAAAACGAGCATACGTGTCATTAAATAATTAATTTTATTTCTATTTTATAGGTGAATATCAAAAATTCAATACTCTTATGCACAATCGTGTAGCATTTGTGTTTGTTCCCATACTGAAAGCATTGGGCATCTTGAAAAGGGAGCTCTTATTTCGAATTCAAGTGGCCGAAGAAAACTGAATTATAAAATTGTGTATTTTTCTCATCTACTAACAATAGCTAGGGTGGATGATTGGTTTGTATTTTAAATTGGTTCCCCGTGGGATGTAAAGCTGATAATGACCAACCAGATTTATAATTAATAGTGAATCACATAAAATTCGTTCCTTTAAGTTAAAAGCTACAGTTGATACATTTATTTAAAAAAATTGGTTGTACACATTATTTAATAAAGCTTTAATTTTCTTTTACTTTCAGGGCTACCACTATTTTTTTTAACAGAAAATTCTTTTATTTTTTCCAGGTTTTATAAAGGGAATTCTTATTTTATCGCACACTTAATGATAGTATATAGAAATGAAACCATATTTTTTATAAAATTGATTAGTGAGGTAGTGAAATTAGTGTTTAGAACAGAGTGATTTGATTTTGATGTAGAAATATATGCAGTCACTCACAATCACTATTTTTCAGGAAGAAAAGCGGTATAAGAAGGGAAAGGGCGTTGAAGGAGAAAAACACGAGCTATTCAGATAGATTTTTTTACTATAAAAAAGCTCACTATATAAATATTTCAGTTAAATGTTACTAACATTCCAATATTTTTAAGTTGTTCTTGAATTTATCTCTTTTCCTGGCTCTCCAGTGCCTCTAATTTTGAAACGTGCGAGCAGCGATTCGCTAGCGTATTTTACTCATCTCGCACACAATCTCGCAGGCCTTCTCTCTGATGCACCTCTCTACTGCAGAGCTAATTTTGAAAGGTTTCTACTGTCGTGAAGAGGTGTAGTGTTGTTTCGCTAGCGACTGAGTTTTCAATCCGACAACATTGTAAAACCATGACGTCCCAAAGGGTTGAGGCGATGAGACGCCACAACACGCCATTATAAAAGATACGTAACTGAAAGTAAACACTAATATTGTATTGAGTGTATCATATACAACGATTTGTTTAGTTTCATTGGGAAACCATCTCCCAGTTGTATACATCTAAGCTTGTCTCAAAATTTTCTCAAATATATATCACTATATGTAAAACCATGTACCCGGTAGCTATCTACTTTAGCTCACTCGGTAGCGTGCTAGACTCAAACTTAGTTTCCCACGAGTTCAGTCCTCCATGTAAAGCATTTTAATTTTTTTTCTGAACTTAAATCACGTTTTCGTAATTAGAATTCAGTAAAATATTATTTTATTTTCGCAACTATTTTTAAAAAATAAATATACAATAAAAATTCTACTATGCGAAAAATAATTAGCTTACTTAGCCTCATTTTAAAATGTGTACAAATTTATGCCATAAACCCCATTAATATAATTTTTAAATAATCACCTACATACAAAATTTCAAAATTAATTATAGGCCTGGCATTTTTAATTTAATACCTTTATAATTATATTTGAGCACTATTATGTTAGTCTACGTAGGCTCAAATACCTTGTATACTTCTATAAAATATATTTAAAACATATTATATTATGCTTGCTAATAGGATCATTTAAAATTAAAGTTTAAAGTCTGATAAATAAATAAAAAAGTCGAGTTGCGAGGATTTAAACACGCGAAATTTAGATCATGAGACGGTCACGTTACCAACTCCCTCAAATTAACGGTTGAGAAAATTTGAAAAAACTAGTATATATAATTATGTTTTCACATAAACAAATATTTTTATTGAGGGATTACATAAAGTGTACAAAGCAATTATATTATTTTCTTCTGTAAACCTATTTTGTACCATGGTAGGTTTATTTCAACAAAATCACTCTCAGAAAGCTGCAACCGAAGAGGGGGATAGCAACCATTTTGTTATTTTGCTGCCTATTCGATAGACGGTGTGAGGCTGGCGAGTAGAATCCGCTCGCTATTCGATCGTGTGACGTTAGTTTTCGCAGCGCATAAGTTTCAAAATTAGGGGTCCAGGAGTGTGTAAGTAATAACTTTCTTCGTACTTTTATAAATGTCTTGTATACTTTGTTTATCCATTATTTACTCTTATTTTAGCACGATATCTTACGACTGCCTTTTTAGGTTATACGCTTATTTTCTGTTGAAACAGTTGATAGCGTTCATATTCGCGTAATCAAAGATTTTATAAAGACATATTCCCTGGCCTATACTTTAAATTTAGAATCCCACTACAGTATTTGTAAACTATTTTGAATTAAGCCAATATATGTATTAAGATGACATTCTGATGGAGCGATTGTGTAAAGATAGAAAAATGACACACGAACGGGGATTTGAGCCCTGGCCATTTAGCTCTACTCGCCAACTGTTGTACCTATTGGATTCCCAGGAATCTCCGTATCAGTTCCATCACCCACATAAACCTCCAATCGTACTAGTGTAAATAAATACCAACAATAATTATTGTTACAAGGTAACGCTTATTCAATGAATAATCTATATTTCCTTTATGTAATTTATTTGGATTGCTATTACCAATGTATAGTAATTGTTGCTTTTAATCGTGTGTCGGGAGTAATATTCAAGCAATGACCATTTTTTTAAATATTTGTGTTATTATTTATCCAATAAAATGTTGTTTTAAAATAAATCAATATTTAACTATTATTTCATGTTTTTAATGTAATAATGTATAGATACAAAAACAATTGTATATATTATTCAATTAAATTTGTAATCTAATGTGTATTTTTAGTTCTGGCACGGTACAGTTTCTACTTTCTAGGAGACTTTTGTTTATCACTTTAATATTATTATTGTTCCTATTGTATTGTGTAGAGCTACTTGTCTGATATATTCCCATTTAAATGTATTAATAGAGTAGGGAATAGTAAAGTAAATTTAAAAAAATATATATATAAAACCACACTTGTGTGAAGACCGTATAAAACACTCTTTGTGGGCATACACCCAGCCGGTATTTTAAGCCCAACCTCCACATCACTGGCAAACCAGACTATACCCCAATTTTATTACGAATGGACATATTATGTAAGAGCCTAAAAACTTCAAATTTGTGTATGCTATGGCCAGGATGAATTTCAATGAAAGCCCAAACCAGTTGACAAATGCATTGCCTTCTATTTGGGACAATCTTAGGATATTTATTGCCCCTAACAGCCCTAGTCAAGGCTTTGTACAAGTTTTGGACCTGAATACTTTCAATACGAAGGTGACTGCTACCTGAGATAAAGGTTGCAGAGGATTAGAGCTTTGTTTGGTAGCTCAGACCCACTCTTTGGAAGGGTGAGGGGTAGAGGTGGGCTCTAAAGTGTCGATAGCTCTGGCAACACTGTAGATTTGACTGAGCCACCGAGACCAAGTAAAACTCAATTGCTTTCTTCTGCTAACGTTAATTGGGGGCTGGCGCTGACGCGACTCTTCACTTCCAACGACCATTGACTGGGCCCTTAATATATATGAAATTAAATAATACATACTAGCAAACCCGAGCAAAAATTGCATTATACTTATGTAAAACTTTTTTCAACTTCCTGTTTAAAATTATATAATTTTAAGTTTGACCACCGATTTATAATTTTGAAACAACTTCCAGTTGAATTTTTTTTTAAACGACTTAAGCTCAAAATTTTTTAAATGGCTTTTCATTTGTATATATGGACCAATGAAAAAGGTCGATAACGTGTCTATATAGGTCAATACTTGGTATTGAACTTTTGAATTCAGTTAAAGTTTTCGAAATTTTACTAGCAGTTGCACATCTTAAGATCATAGCATTGCTATTAAATCCCCCATTTGTAAATCACACTGTGATTATGTATTTATGTATAAACTATACCAGCAAACCCGAGAGACTATTGCGCTAAGTAAAACATTTTTTGACTCATGGTTTAATTTTTTTTAATTTCAATAGTGATTGCATATGGTATAAAAAAATTCAACTTATGGTTTAAGTTGTTGTGGTTTTTTTTAAAAATATTTCTGGCTAAAATGTTGTAGATACTTCCAGCTAAGGATTTAAAAAATGTTTAGCCTTTGCATATTACGTATTAGATGTTGTGACTTTCTATTGAGAGGATTGTGATTTTAATTAAAAATGGTTGGATAAGATTAAATTCGACTATAAGGTTAGTTTTGAAAAGACTTCCAGTTCAATATTTTGTTATTTTTTTAAAGAAAAAATACTTTCTGTTACAAAATTGGGAAAAACTTTCACCAAACCAAATTTAAAATTTTATTAGTGATTGCACATTGCCTAAAAAAATAACCACTTTTTATTAGAAAAATATGAAATTTAATTTGCGTTTTAACATTTTCTTGTTATTAATGTCCTCATTTTTAAATTTTGACCAGTAAAAAATGAAGAAATTAGATTTACAAGGGTACACACCGTCTTATTTAAAATTATAGATTCTAGATAGTACTATCATACGCAAAATTTTTTGTGAGGCTATTTACGTGGAATTTTTTTTATCGTGAGGGTGTCCATGGCCTATGTCAGATTCTCAAAAGGAGTCCGTGACCCAAAAAATATAAGAGCCACTGCTCTAGAGGAAGGTCTTTTGTACAACTGTGGCTTTGGAGTTTACACCTGGCAGCCTGTGTGTTACGGACACAAGATAACACTCGGAAACCTTTTGATCTTTCAGACACAGGTCGGAACATTCAGTTGTTGACAAAAACAGTCACCGGCAACAGTTTTTCTCTGAAATGTTTCGCGTTTTGGAAACTCAACTTCCAATTTCGTCGAACTCGACATAATTTGTTTTGTTTTTGTTTTGTCCGTCCGGTGGAAAACCGTAATTATGAATGGACTTTTTTGTTTGTTTGTGAAAGCGTTTTGCTCGTATTTGTCTACATTCAGATTCTAGTAGGCAATGAAGGCTAAAAAAAACCGTTCCAAAAAACATCATACGTATTTCTGTACTTCATTAAATATACCAATATAAATAAACCTTAGTCAAAAAGAGTTTTTCAGATAAAAGTTTTGTTTTTTTCTGTGCGAAGTTTTCATGTGCGCTTTTTTCCTATAATCTTGTTCGCCATAGGTCGAAACGGTTTCTAGATTCTCTTCTTTACCTAATTTTTAACCTAGGTGTTTCTTACCCTAAGCAAGGAAAGACCACTCTTCTACCCCCCACCCCGTATCAACACCCCAGTGCCCAGATTGATTCATGTCCCTTTGACTTGCGGCTATTCACACCTCATTGCTCGAGTGTGGTAGGTAGCACGATGACGTGGCCTGAGAGACAGATATATCCCTTTAACATATGAGGCTTCCCACCAGATACCCGATATCTCCTTTAACTATAGTGCGGGAGGAAGGAAAGTAGAGGGAGAGAAATGCCCCAGGGCTTCCC
>CABFVX010006291.1:0-28606 GCA_902151425.1 Timema shepardi
AGGTGTCTGTGTATAAAAAATTAAAATATTGTATAATTTATCTGTATTGTATTTTCTTTGTAAAATTTGAACTTTAATTTTGTTTTTTGTATTAATTTTCTAACTTTCACAGGGTGGTCCAATGACCCTTTGACCCCCCCTGAATCCGTGGCTGACCAGGGGATTGGGTTTCAATTCCCGGTGCTAGTTAAACTAATTTAGTGTTTTTATGCATTTATGCCATAGCCTGGCACTAGAGTTGTATGTCCTATATGTCTTGGTAAACTTTTAGGATAGGCTTGTTTCAAAGATAGCATTCTGATTTGGAAAATGTTATAAAACCATGGGCATCCTTATCAAGGGGGGCACGGGTCTCCCCAAATTATATTTATGTCTAATTCAGAACATTAAAATCCTCCTTTGGAACAATGCAAAAATTATCTAGGTTGTGTTCTGATCCAAAAGAGAAAATATTGTACTTTTGAAACTTTTCCTTCTCGAGATTATGATGAATCTGTGCGTTTTATATCTCCCCGAACCTAAAAAAAGCTGAATTTACAAAATGTCCACCTGTTTGTAACGGGTCACAGATATTAAACGGTTTTATTGATTTGGTTTAAACTTGATATTTGGGTAGCTTACTCATGAGATATTTTATTTGATTCCAAAATTTTTCAAAAATGGTTCAAACGATTTTTTTAGAATGTATTTTACTCGTTTTTATGAAAAAAAATAGTTTAAGGATTCCCAAAAGACCAATTAAAAAAATGTATCGGTGGTACTCTCTTACATAAATAATCATTCGGGTGCATTCCATAACAATTATTATACCTGTACCGTCCCAATACGTATAGCCATGGTGGGAAGTAAGACGTGGATAAAATCTTTAAAGAATAATCCCCATCTGTGGGCACGTGGACTAAAATGTCTGGTTTGCTGATGACGAGGGTGATCGAAAGGCTAATCTGCAAGATGATTGTACTAAGGGCTCTTTCATTATACCTTTATCAGCCCTAGCTTATTAATGTTAGCGAGCAGTTTTATCAAATTAAATACTGTTTGAATAGTTTGATAAATTCCTTAAATTCTATACCTCATCAACACGACTTCTTTGTTATGAAGGTCCAATGTTCAATAACGTGACACACCTGGTCAGGATTTAAACCTTGACCCACGGCATTAGAGATTAGATGTCAATGAACGCTCTTTTCAATTTATTACCCAGGTGTATTCACATGTCCAGTTGAGATTAATAAACACATTGTCTCTCAAAGCTAGCCATTGTTCCATCTTCGTTGTGTCCCAACGTTAATCTATTTCGGTGTACCACCACCAATAAAAATCCTTATTAATCCTTTCGGGGGGGAAATTCATAGTGTTTGATTCCTCTCCCAAATAATACAATATACGTTGTTTGTTTTTCTGTTTTTGGAGGTGGGGGCAAACATTCGTTTGAGGGCTGTATATCTCTATAATAACACGTTATTTTTACTCTCTCGCTAAGAGGGAAGTTAAAGTTTAGCATTGAGCTAAAACAAGAAACCCACCAGGTCAGGATTCAAACTCTGACCTACAGTAGAGCTGAGGATCGTGTCAACCTAGCCAAGGATCTAGTCCTTCATATCGACACCAGGTGCGTCCCATTTCATTAGTAGAATAGCCCAGGAACGCATGGAGGTTATTCTAGTTGGCCCGTGTCGGAAAGGAGAGATAAGGGCAGTCGTAGGCGACTTTCTAGGGCCCCTGATTGACTTGGAGACTTATCAAAGGTCCAGCGATCACACATCATTTCTTAGTTCTGTTCTGACTTTTATTTTGTCCATACATTTTATTATTAGTTTCAAAATATCCTCATATTCTTGTGTATCCTACCTTTTTAAATTAAATAAAATGCACATTTTAATATTCAACATTTGGTTTTCTTATAAGATCCCCTATTAATACCAATCAAGGATACTTTGGTCACACTCACAATAATTATTATATGTATTCATTATTATACTATTATAAATACAATTACTCGCTTTGATATTTCTTGATACAATAGTAGCGTTTGGGTCACTCGGCCCCAATTTGACATTTGACCCCGGTTTGGGTTTTCCGCGATGTCGCAATATTGTGACGTCATCACACTACTGATTGGTTTTATTTTGGTTTGGGTGAAGTAATGGTCGATTTGACTTGTAAGTGTGCCCATTGGTTTATTTTGTGTACCATTGGATCGTATATCTGGGTTGGATTGGGACTGGCGTTGGAGTTTATTGGTGTGGGACTTTTTTTTATTGGTAGGGGAGTGTACAGTCTATGGCGTCGGGCACGCGTCCCGCTGTGGCGGGCAACACTCAGGGTCCACATATTTCCCTGTTGGTAATCGATGCCCACGAGGGTGGGAGCATCCTCTCTCGATGGCTGTCTGAACATAGTAGGAGCTAGTGGTAATGGCTCCCTGCCACAAGCACCTCCCTCCACCTGGTGTCACAACCCTCCCCACTTCCCCTTCCCCATCTATGTGATTAATGGGTTTTCCCGGTGATGTCATTGCAGACCTGGTGCCAATTTGGTGACTTGACAAGACAAGTTGAAACAGGAATAGATCACGACCTTGAGCTATGTCGCAATGGGTTTCCTTGATGATTCATACCAAGTGCCAGTATGGCGGCTCGACAAGACAAGTAGATACAGGAATAGATTGTGACCTTGAAACCGTGAGTTAGTACAAGTGTTCATTGTCCCTGTTCATGCCTGGCGCCAGTTGGCGCCTCGACAAGTCGAGACTCGTGTCTGGTTAAACTACGTGTTGGGATAAGATAAGGTATAAACAGGTTTTGCGTGAATAAAACACGATATAAAAACATATATTTATTATACATTAAAGGTTTCACAGATATACATAAAATGTATCATACATTTTTACAGGAATGACGCATATATGCTTGCACACGTTTCTATACAGAGTCTCTTAGATGTGTTAGTAAAGTTGTTTTTAGTTCACAATCCAACATGAAATAGTACAAACCGACGACATGACGTGTATAGAAGGTAGCACTGAGAAGATCCAGGTTTATGATGTGTGTTTCCACCATAAGCTGTTCAATATCAATGACATCCGCTGATTCTGTTAGCGTGTCAGATTCATCCATGACGAGTGTTTGGATTAAATCATTGCAATATTGTGCAAAGAGTGTCAACCACATATCCCGTTGGTCGAAGGCGATGTTGGTGAGGTTCCACACCTCACAAAAATGCGCCAAGCTAGGTGCTAGGTAGGTGACCCGTTTTAGTCCTGCATCTTGTTTATAGTTAATGACGATCATGCGGTCACCGCACATACGTTTCAGAGATATTTTATGATTAGTCAGACTAATCTATTGAGGAGTTTGCATGTTGCTGAAAATTTTGATATGACCAACTTGTAGTTGCCCAGTTTTTGCCACTTTATACGGTTAGACACACCACAACTCCCTCTACATTTTTCTGGCTGGAAATTGGGCGTAAAGTTGTTTTTGATGCTTATGCCGACGATGAGTCGCTTGGCGCCGACTTCGTCAGCAGAAACAACCTGTTGAAAATACTAGTGATGGTGAGTGGCTTCACCGGCTTTGTTTGTTTGTGCAAACGTCTTGACCTTCCATGGTGTTTGATCGCTTCGATGACTGTTACGGTTATGGCCAGCACACCATCGGAACACCACTTTTATAGGGGAAGACAAGGTGCACGCTGATTGGACGCAGTGGCAGGGTGAAAATGATCCTGGTGGCTTGAAAAATGTGTTGTAATATTTCAACACCTTAGTGACGTTGTCTGTATGATTGGTGGGTGAGAATAGGGTTAGAAAAGTTTTTATCGGAATGTATCGGGCGCGATAGAGAAGGTACATGAGACAGTAATGACCGAGAATTTCTGAGACTATGTTTTGAAATTGTATCGTGTTATGAGACATGCGGGAAGTATTTTAGTGCATAAATGCCATATGGGACTTTATATGGGGGAGGGGGGGCATAACTGTAAAAGTATTCTCCCATACCGCTATTATCAATAAAGATGGTGACCCAATGCGTCACAGGTTTGGTGTGTGGATCCGTTTTGACGACGAGAGCAGCAGATCGTGCTATTCTTGCGGGTATTTGATCAGCAGGGAAAACCCCCGATCGTACAGGACGGAACCACGGATTTGTTTTCAGCGCACGTCTTATGGTGTGCGTGTCAATTTTCAATAATCCAAACACCAAGTCCCTAAATTATGGAGGCCAAACCGAAATTCCAAACGGAATTATGTGCCATGTACATGGTGCTGCCCAATGTAAGCATTTCATAGACAAACAACCTCTGTCGTGCAGATCTACAACAGGCGTAGGCGTATATTTGGCTAGAAATTTTGTATTTTCTGCCTCCTTGGCGTAGACGGTTTCTGCACGTTTTGTGGCATGGGAAATGAGTGATTATAGCAGTCTGTAATTCACATCACCGTTATCACAGGAAATTTCATGCAGTTTGTTGACGATATAGTCTGCTAAGTTTTTAGCAGTGGCGGAATGTTCCTCGATGCCGTAAGATGGTTGTAACATCCAATGTTGAAATAATGTACCGCATTCGTATAAAACACTCAGTTCCTTGAAGATAAACACTTTTCTTTCGTTGATGAAGCTCTGGAAACCTATAATGACGTCCATGATTTAAATGACGAGTGTAAGGGGTGGGAAGTCAATTATATTAACTCCCCTAATCAGTCACGACGTTTTTATCCTTGTCAATGGTGATGATATCGGAAAACTCCCCGTAAACGATGAAGTTTACGGTTTCGGTAAGAGCTTTGGTGAATGTCACTTTGATGCTCAGAGAGTCATGCCTCTTCAAATCCCTATGAGATATCATGTGGGTGGACATATTAGGTGTGAGATCGAAAACCATGAGATGATATCCCTTAGGGAAGGCTTCCAGTGTGATATCTCTACCTTCGTTCATGAAATTGATACCCGTTCCAGAAAACAGTGTGTGGTAGGACACGACATTGTTGCCATTTGAAAAATCGGGCTGTAACGGTTTAGACGGCACTGCTGGCACATTCGCAGAACCTAGGGTTTAAAGTTTCTTTTTTAACCTTTTTACGTCGTTCAACGACAGAAGACTGATGTCTGTGCTTCTTACGACCCCCTTTATAGCCTGAGCTGGTCATCAGTGTGTCGATCTTCTGCCCCGCCTTGCATTTCACACTTGTTCCAGCCTCACCGACACGCTGGCGTAGGGTCTCTTATAAAGGATGACGCTTATTGGCGACCCACAGAGCTTATAAGTAAACAACATTGGATTTGGCCGTACTATTTTCTTCATAAACGCGACTCTACGATGTTGGTAAGTATAAAGAGGCAGAGAAAGAGATAGCGGGTGAGATTTTCAGCAAAAAGGGGAGTGATACATTCTTGTCCCCCATCCGAGAAACCTAACTGCTAACATTTTGAGAGTCAAAGCGATAGCAAGAATATTTAAATCAGTCCTGTTTGTCTGCTGTAACATTTGTTCGTGGGATTTATTCTTTTTATGTTTGATGAAAGATAAATAAGTTGTAACATAAACGTAGTTTGAATGCATTCAAATTGAAATATATAACATTAGATTTTGTAAAGTGTGACTTGTTAATAACGCTTCAAATAGTGTGTCCCTCAAAATGTATTTTTCAAAGCCTTTAAAGCGCAAAATCGAAGAGGAAGGTCATGTGTCTCAGAAAAAATTCTAGATGACATATTCTGCTCACCAAATAAATAATAACATTGTTTTTCTCATATTTAAACAAACAATAGTTGTTTGTACTGAGTACAATATTAATCGTCATTATACAGGATGGCCCAAAAAAAGTTAACAAAATAATAATTCGATAACATTTAATCCACAACACAACTATAGAAACATGACATGTTCTATATGTCTTCCACCATTGTTTATGAAGAGCTCCATACGCTTGGTAAGTCTAGTAACCATAGCATCACACTTCTCCCCTGTCACTGTCTGTAGAACTGTATCAATGTTCTCACGGAAATCTTGAAGACAACGTGGAACGCTTCTAAAGCACTGTTCATTCAGTAATCCCCATAACAATGCATCACATAATGACAGGTCAAGACTTCGCGCAGGATATGGAAATTCTGTGCCTCTAGAAACCAACCAACCGGGAAACATCTGTTCAAGTCGCGGTAAATTACCTTGACCGGTATGGGCGGTAGCCCCATCTTGTTGAAACACTTTCTTGTCCATGTCAAGCTTGTTTAGCTCACAAAAAATTAACAAATCCACCTGTAATAGTTCAATAACTTGGTCTCTGTACACTTTTGAAGTCACATTGGTCGTGTTGACATCTTCTTCCCCTATGAAACATGGACCAATGATGCCATGGCTGGACATAGCAGCCCATATTGTTACTCTCACAGAATGTAATTTTCTCTGTGCATAGTCATCCGGTTTTTCCCAACCAAGGAAATGACAGATCTGTTTATTGACGTGTCCGCTCAGTAGCATATGACATTCGTCGGACCACAACCAATTTCGAAGATAATCTGGATCTTCATAAGCATTTGCCAGAACACGTACACAATAACGCAATCTTGGTTTGAAGTCTGCTTGTTTAAGTTCGTGGAATACCTGGGTTCGATATGATTTCGTTCAAATATCTGCAACTATGTGTTGAACACTATAGCGTGATATACCGAGTTCCTTTGATATATGACGTTCACTTTTCTTTGGGGAATTAAGGATTTTTTGAAGCACTTGTCCAGTATTGTCATTGGTTCTTGTGTTTCTCGGCCTTACAGACCTCCCAACGCTATGATTATTAACTGAACCTGTCCTCCTAAACATTTCCACCAACTGGAGAATTGTTTTCTTTGGTGGTGGTTGTTTGCCAAAATTTTCTCCAAGACCATCCATCACAATTTGCAGTGATGGTCCATTGTTCCTTCCAGCACCATAGCTGCGTAAATATCGTTTAACAGCCCAGGAACGTTTCTTTGTGATGTATTGAGGCATTGTTAACTCATCTGCTTACGCGTCTGTAACAAGATTAAGCGGTATCAATTACATGATTATAAACTAGTTTCAGTTACCTTTTTATTGGGCCACCGCGTAGTACTCCCAAGGAGAAGTGTGATTAATTTGTTGGAAAAATGATAAAAGATAAATTGAGCGAGTTGAAGTTAGGTCTTAAAAATGAACCATATATTTTCAATGTTATTAATAAAGTAAATGGAAATGGAGTGAAAGTCAGTCATACCTGGTCCCAATTTATTGTATCAAATTAAAAACCTTTTACAAATGGGCGATTTATAAAAGAATGCTTGATTGAAACTGCAAAAATGATGTGTCTTGATAAGGTAAAATATTTTCAAAGTATTAGTCTCACACGAAATACAATACCTGGACGCATGGATTGCATTGCAAATGATCTGAAAAGTCAATTATGTAACATTTCTAAATGGTTTGAAGCTTTCTCTATAGCTATGGATGAAAGCACAAATTCCAATGTCTCGCAACATGCAGTATTTGTCCGAGGTAGTGACTTAAATTTTGTTATTACTGAAGAACTTTTAGAATTAATTCCCATGTATGAATTCACTATAGGTGAATACATTTTTTATGAAATATAAAGACTGTTGCAAAAATATGAACTTGAATCCGTGGTTTGAGTCAACGACCATTTACTTTCGGACTTGTACTGTGATTGTTTTTATTTAATATACATAAATTATTTGACTATCTTGTCACAAGGTGTTGGAAAGTTTATTTGAATTGAGAAACGAAATTATTTTGTTCTTAGAGATGAAAGCAAAATATTTCTCCTACATTAAGTATACAAAATGGATTTTAGATCCGGCATTTATGGTCGATATAAAAAAATATTTAAACAAATTTAAAAAACTTATATCTTCAAATAAATCCATGTATGATAATATGAAAGCTTTTCAAACAAAACCTTGGCTGTGACAATGTCAACTTAAAAGCGGTAATCTGGTGCATTTTGAAACATTTGAATCCATATTCAAGAAAAACTGATTACTTCATTTGTGAATTCAAGAAAAGATTCCAGGATTTTAAAAACTATGAACTTAAATTAGCAATGTTCACGGGACTACTTACTTTTGATGTGGAAAAGCAGAAGTAGATTTTCAAATGGAATTATTTGAAATACACTGTGACTCAATACTCAAACAAATATTTTGTGAGATTGGTGTACGAAATTTTTATTCATTCCTTCCTAGGGCTCGATTTCCAAAAATATTGAAATTTCTCTGCAAATATGTTCAATGTTTGGCATCACATACGCGTGTGAACAGTTTTTCACATATGTAAGGAAACAAAACACTCTAGAGATCACAAATTACGGATCAATTATAATAAAAGTGACTTCAGAACAAAATTTAAAGCCCAACATTAACACCATCGCTGCAAATAAAAGGCTGTAATTATGTGAGGAAAAATAAAGTATGAGTCCCAATATTTTATATAACCAAAAATAAATATAATTTTTCATAAAAATAAAGTACTAAAACGAATTTACTTTACTTATGATTGTAGCATTTTAATTAATTTTTTTTAACGTGACCCTCTTGGTATTTTTAGTTTTCAATGTGGCCCTCATGATCAAACGAGTTGAACACGCATAGTCTAAAGACTAGGTCAAATATTATTAAAGCCGTAGATTTACATATTTATTGTGTAGGTTTAAATATTTAAGAACACTTTATTAGCAATAAGGGTATTAGATTGAAAACTATGAAAAGAATACAGTCGGGAAATGACTGCTATTACTCAGTCAGTAAGTTGTCATCTCACCTGCTCTCAAGGAATGTAAAACTTGGAATAAACAAAACAATAATTTTATCGGGTGTCCTTTATGGGTGTGAAACAAGGTGCTTATGAAGATATTGGGTCAAAAATGGGATGAGACTACTGGGGAGTGGAGTAGGTTACATAATGATGAGTTAAATACCCTGTACTAATCACAAGACATTGTTAGAATAATCAAGTCTCGTAAATTAAGATTCTATAGTCTTGTCTAAGGTAAGCCATAAAAATGGCGACGGGTTTAAGTTCTTCCACAAGTAAGGCAATCTAAGATAGTATGTTGGAAGATGAAGTTTCAACTTTAGTCCCTTCATATCATTCAATAAACCCGTCACAAATGTTATGGCCAACTTATGTAACTTATTTTGTACCCTTCTTAAGAGTACATACTTAAACGAAACTATATTTAGAATGTTAAACAGAAACAGATAACATTATTGAATTTGCCTCCACCGAGTGACGTTCGAGTAGTAGTGAAATATTTGTACAGTAAATGGTTGATATATTTTCTCTTTTAACTAAGGCTTTGCAAATGAGAGTACACTTACCCCTTATACATATACACTCTCCTTATCCTACCTCATTATTGTTATTAAATTATTGTATGAGTAGTGATAGCTACAATTTTTTTTAAATACTTATAATGTCTCAATTTCTTGTGTTAGCCCGTACATACAAGTACCAATTTTCCTCACTAGATGGCATAGAGTGAAAGTTATTAAGAAATGAATATATGTTTGACGTATCATAATAATTTACTCGTAAATAGCGATATATTGAAGGATTCAGACAGTAACGCATGTGTTAACCGTACACTATTTACCATATTTATTTATTGATTTTATTTCTAATTGTACCATTTGGAGGTGAAATAATTGTGCACACACACGTCTTGTTACTCGCAGACAAATAATGTTTATAATTCAATATAAAGACTTTAACTTTTGTCGCATTGTGTGAATTAACTATACACTTGTAATGTACAAGGTATTTAAATCATTCAGGAGGTCAGGAGTCACGATAGTGACTCTATACTCGAACACAAATATAGCCCTTTCGCAGGCGGCCTAGCTTGGCATAACAGTCAAGGTAGAAATGTCCTGAGTCGGGCTACAAAATAACACACCTGTAGTATTCTGCAGGCTCATTTCATATGTTTCATTTCATCTGGTATATAAGTTCATTCACGAGGTTAAGAGTCATGACAATGACTCGGTACTCAAACAACAAATCAGCCCTGTCGCAGACAACCTGGTTTGGCGTAATTGTCAAATCAGATGTTCTGAGTCGGGCAACAGCAGAACGGCATTGTGTGAAGGATTTCGTCAAATCCTCCTATTCTCTGGTGTGAATTTTGCCTTCCACGTCTAGAGAAGCGATAGTGAATAATTGTCAAGTCATCTATCATTAAGATTTTATCTAGTTGTTTTCATACAATACGCTTGGTTAAAATAGTCTTCCTATGTAAGAACTGTTCAAACTCTTTTACCAAACTTACCAATCTGGCACGTCATATACGTTTACAATATTGTAGTGGACTTTAAAAGTGTGAGGAGTGTGGACAAGTTTTTAGTCGGAGTGATAACTTACAGCAACATGTTTCCTCACATAGTCGGGAGGTTAAGTCCTTCAAGTGTGATAAATGCAGTAAAATATTTTCACGGTGGGATAGTCTATTACGGCACAGACTAAAGACCTGTACTGCAACAGGAGCAACTTCACTGGGGAATGTTGCCAATGTTTCAAAGTCAAGAGAGCAGGAATCTATTGAGAATCTCAATATTGATGAAGATTTTTCAGAAGCTTTGAATGGTACAGTCAAAATCATAAAGCTCTCTACCTCGAAAGACTCGCTATTTTTAGTCTTTATTAACGAAATTAAAAGGAATTTGGAAGCAACACTTGTCCAACAACTTAATGTAATGGGTAATCTTAAATGGTATACATCTGCCTGTGTAGAGTACTCTCATGTTGGAGGGGAAGGAGAGGAAGCAATCACCCCTTAATTTCACAGTAAGTGTATGGTCACTCTAAGTCCTGACGAATTAAAATCACAGATTGAGGGTGCATGCACTTACAAGATTGAAGCAGCTTCTTCTTTCCACCACAAAGGAAGTGGTTGGTCTGAGGACCATGTGAAATAATTAGAGCTTAAACTAGCTAAATATGTTCCTTTGGCTGATTCCAGATATATCCCATTACCAGAAGAGTTGAGAAATAAGAATGCTCTAATTAATATAAGAAATGCTGACAGTAAATGTTTTCCTTTGTCTGGGCTAGCATTTCTATACCAAGCTGACATGCATGCTAATCGAGTGAATAAGTATATATCATTGGAAGGTAGACTAAATATGGATGGTATTAAATATCCTGTGCAAATACTGCAAATAAATAAGTTTGAAAAACAAAATAATGTGTCTATTAATGTGTATGGATACCAAGAGGAAATATTCCCTTTAAGAATAACTAAGGTTAGTCGTGAAAATCATGTGGATTTGTTGTTTCTTTCCAATGTGGATGGGGGACATTATTGTCTTATTAAGAACTTCAGCAGATTGCTAAGCTCACTGACCAGACACGATGGTGAAGCATACTATTTCAAATATTGTTTGCATAGATTTTCCAAGGAAAATCTCAGTGATGAGCATAGTGAGCGGTGTACTGATTTTGATGCTCAGAAGATACAGATGCCTAAGAAAGAGGATACAATATTGAAATTTTCGACATATAAACATATGCTAAAAATCCAGTATGTGATCTATGCAGATTTTGAGTGCTTTAATATTAAAATATCAGGATGTGAACCTAACCCCAATCACTCATCAACTACAAAAATGAGGAAGCACACACCATCAGGATTTGCATATATAGTCGTCGAATCGGAAGGTAAATGTGTGAAGCTTCCTGTTGTCTATAGTGGTGAAAATGTTATGGATACCTTTCTTCTTAAACTTGTTGTAGAAGAAACCATGATCATCGAGATGAAGAAAAATGTTGTCCCTATGAGAATCACCCCTGAACAAGAAATTGAATTTATTTCAGCAAGCGTATGTAGTATCTGCGAGAAAGAGTTGGGTCAAGACCACGTCCGTGACTACTGTCATCTCAGTAGAGCTTATCGGGGTGCATCTCATAGTAAGTTCAATATTCAGTTTCACTATACCAAGAGAATACCCGTCATTTTACTCAATTTAAAAAAAATTATGACGCCCATATTATCATGCAGAAAATTGGGAAGTTTACAGACAGAAGAATAGCATGTATTCCAAACAATATGGAGAAGTATATCTAATTCAGTCTTGGCTATTTACAATTTATTGACTCGTTCCAGTTTTTAAGCACATCTCTTGAAAAATCTGTTGAAAATTTGTTGCATGTTGGGAAAACTCAATTTAAAATACTCCATGAAAATATCCCTTTCGATAAAGTAGATCTACTGCTACGAAAAAGTGTGTTCCCTTATGACTATATGGATTGCAGAAGTAAACTGAAAGATAGTCAACTACCACCAAAATCCGCATTCTATAATAAGATTCACCAAGAACATATTTCAGAAAGTGACTACGCTCATGCTAAAACTGTGGTAAAACTTTGAAATGAACACTATAGAAGATTATCAAAATGTATATGTTTTAAGTGACGTTCTACTTTTAGCAGACGTCTTCGAATACTTTCGCTCTTTGTGTTTTGAATACTATAAATTAGACTGTCTACATTTTCCACAAGCCCTGGACTAACATGGGCGGAGGCTTTTAATGATGACCAAGGCTGAGTTGGAGCTACTAACTGACATTGAAATGAATTTATTCATTGAAAAAGGGATACGTGGTGGGGTGTCTATGATTTATAATATACATTATGAAGCCAACAACCCCGATATGATGGATTTTAACCCTTAAAAGGATGTGAAGTATATCACATACTAGGATTGTAATAATTTATACGGGACTGTTATGTCTGATTGCCTTCCTCAGAGTAATTTTAGGTGGTTGAACAAGACTGAAATGGCAGAGCTCAATATAATTTCAGTTTTTGATGATAGCCCTGTGGGTTATATACTAGAAGTAGATCTAGAGTACCTGGAAGACATTCATGACGAGCACAGTGCTCCTGAAAAAGTCATAGTTAATCCTGAGATGTTATCCCAATTCTCTAAGTATATACAATCCAAGCTTAACTCTCTCACCGGCGGGAAAACAGAAAAGCTAGTGCCCAACCTAAACAGTAAACAAATTGTGTGGTACACTACCGTAATTTTAAACTGTATATCTCCTTGGGTATGAAGATTCAAAAGATACATCGAGTCCTAACTTTCAATCAGATAGCTTGGTTGAAGCCATATATTGATTTTAATACATCCCGACGAAAAAATGCATTAAACGGGTTTGAAAAGGACTTTTCCAAACTCATGAACAATGCAGTATTCGGAAAGTCGATGGAGAATCAAAGACATCGTGTAAATGTTCAATTACTAAATAATGAAAAAAGTCTGAAGAAGCGTGTTGCTTCCCCAGCATGTATTGCTTATACAATCTTCACGGAAGTGTTAGTAGGGGTTCACATGAGAGAAAAAGTCTACTTTTGAATAAGCCTATCTATGCAGGCTTTGCAATCTTAGATATAAGCAAGGTTATAATGTATAACTTTCATTATAATTATGTTAAGAGGAAATATGGACAAAATGCAAAGCTCTTATTCACAGACACAGACTCCCTCCACTACGAATTGAAAATAAAAAATGTGTATGTGGATATGTTTGATAATATAGGCCGATTCAACACTTCATACTATCCAGAAACACATTTTTTACACATTGCGTGCAATAAAAAAGCTCTGGGTAAAACGAAGTATGAGATGAATGGGGAGTGTATTCGAGAGTTTGTGGGACTTCGACCAATCAAAAGGAGAGTCTTGAGGAGAATCAAGTTGGTAAAGGTGTATCAAAAACAACTCTCAAAAAGAAAATTAAACATGCTCATAATACAAATTGTTAAAAGCAGGGGATCTTACACTACGCCAATATGGATATGATAAGAAGTGAGACACATCAATTGTATAGTATCTCTTTGAATAAACTTGCACTTTCACCAGGATATGACAAACGCTATGTTTTAGATAATGGATGCGACACTCTTGCATACGGTCACTACAAAGTAAGACAAATTTGTTCACCAATGGAGACAAAAAAAAAATCGCCCTTTATATTTTATTACGTAAATAGCTTGAGTGCTTGTGAGTATCATAGCCTGATTTCATCAGGTGAAACAGCACAGCTTTATCTAAATTAAATAGTATAGTTAAAATTAGTTATAGGTAGGAGATGACGTTACTCGCTTCCCCGCAGTGCCTCTTGGGAAACGTTTTAATAAATGGCTAAACGAGTAAGTCCAATACGTAGTAATATTATAAAAACATTTTGGTGATTTATAAAAGTTTTATCAAATTAATGGTGTAACTATTTTAGAAACATCTGGTTTACCACCCGCCAGCCCCCCCCTAAATATTTTTTCCCGATACGCCACTGATTAATGATATTCTTATGAGAGAAAGAAACTCACTGACTATAGGAAGGGTCTATGTGGGAAAAAATGATCCAACTTCGTAGTGAGGAGGATCAATGCTAAAACTCTAAAATATTATCAACCCCCAAAATAATATTTCCCGATCCGCCACTGATCATGTGGGAAAGTGATCCACCGGCTCTATGCAAAGGATCAATGTGGCAGAAAGTGACCCAACTTCGTAATGCGGAGGATCAGTGTTAGTTATCCTTATGGGAGAAAGTGATCCTCCACATTCTGTGTGGAGGATCAATGTTAACCTTATGGGAGAAAAGTGGTCTGGAACTGTCATTTCACCCACTACTCAAGTACTACTCCATCAGGTACCAGTGTAACCGATATTGTAAGCGAATATAAACGTTTTACGTTTCCATTTCGAAATGACAGCTCTAGAACTGTTGAAAGTAATAAGAAAAGGAAATGCGATGATTCCAATTTGTCTCTAGGTTTCATGTATACAGGTGATAAAATTTCCCCTGAAGCACTATGCGTCTTGTGCAACAAAGTGTTACCAAACAGTTCTATATTACCTGCCAAACTTCGTAGACATTGCGATACTAATCACCCTGAATATAAGGACAAAGTTGTTAGTCTTTTCAAGCGTAAACTTGGGGCATTAACAAATTGTCAGAGTCTTAAAGTGTGAAAAGCTCAAAAACTGACAATGAAAGTGCTACTGAAGCCTCCTACAGATTGAGTTGCCGTACTGCGCTTGCAGGAGAAGCCCATACAATCGCCGAAACCCTAATTAAGCCTTGTGGGATTGAAATGGTAGCTTGTGTGCTTGATGAGCAATCAAAAAATAAACTTGAAATATTTAAGTTATCTAATAATACTGTTAAACATCGCATTCAAGATCTCTCAACAGATGTAGAAAAAGAATTGATGTTTCAACTTAAATGTAGTTTTGATTTTTTGTTTCAATTTGACGAGTCAACAGACGTGTCAGGGCTGTCAGTATTACCTGTATTTGTGAGTTACCTGTTCCAGAACAAAATTGAGGAGGATTTGTTGGCTTGTAAATCTTTTGAAAGTCGTATGACTGGAGAAGAAATCTTTAAAGTAATTAATAGTTACGTGAGATTACACGATATAAGTTGGGAAAAGTGTGTTGATGTCTGCACTGATGGAGCCAGAGCAAGACTGTAGCCAGACGATAATTTCAGGGGGAGGGGGTACATCCCCCAATCGCTGGAAGCTAGAAAAAAATTCTAAATATAGACAGTTCTAGAATATCTCTGAAGTGGTCTTTTTCATGGTAAAATAACCCCATAGCTGCCGAAGGCTAGGAACATTTCTAAATATTTAACACCTCTAGAAGCTCTCTGAAGTGCTTTCTATGGTAACACAGCCCCATAATTAGTATTTGTATCTTAATTTTGATATTGTTTGAACCATAAATAAAGCCATATATATTTTTGGTTCATTCAATTTCGTGGGGGGTTTGAGCTCCACAACCTCGCCCCCCCTCCCCCCGGCTATGGCCTTGAGCCAGAGCCATGATAGGTAAAACGGCAGGGGTCGTGTCACTTATCAAAGAGTTGGCGCCGTCTTGTTCGAATAGTCACTTTGTGCTCCATCGACAAGCGCTTGTCGCCAAAACAATGGAAAGAAACCTAACATCTGTTTTGGATGATGCTGTAAAGATAGTGAACCACATTAAATCAAGGCCACTCAATGCCAGAATGTTTAAATTACTTTGCGAAGAAATGGGAAACGACCACACAATGCCGTTACTTCACAGAGAAATAAGATGGCTGTCTAGGGGAAAGGTTCTTGGTAGAGTTTTTGAACTTTGATTTGAAATTTATTCTATTTTTATTGCTCACCCATTTGAGCTTTCTCCCTGTTTGGTGAATACCATTTGGCTTCAGAAATTGGCTTACTTAGCGGACATTTTTACATGAATTAATGATCTAAATATGACATATCAAGGAAAGAGTGTGTCGGTATTTACAACAAGGGAAAGAATAGCGTATTTTGATCGTTAACTAGAATTTTGGAAGAGATGTGTTGAAAAAAGACAGTATGAATGATTTCAAACTTTGAATCACTTCTTGATAGAAACATAATCCAGCCTGAAAGAAACTATGCCTAGTAGAATAATCCAACATTGAAATGGTTTGCAACAAGCGTTTAAGACATACTCTCCATCTTCTACAGATGACGATGACTAGGTACGAAATACATATTGTGCTTCAGAGAACCCGGGTGCAGTGTCTGTGCAAAATTACAAGCATGTGATATATATTACATCTGATTCTGGTTTGAAACAGAAATTCAGTGAAGTTCCTCTGGTTGAATTCTTGTGTAGTCTTCTTCAAGAATATCCACAAGTGTCTAAATGTGCAGTACTTAAACTTCTTCCGTTTCCAACAACTTATCTGTGCGAAGCTGGATTTTCAAGGTATGGAACAATACAATCTAAATATCGTTGCAGACTGGACATTGCACCTGACATGAGAATTCAGCTGTCTACAATCTGTCCCAACCTTAGAGAACTTTGTGACACTAAGAAACAACACCATTCTTCGCATAGCACCCTATAAAGTGAGATTGAATGTTTACAGGCTATACTATTGCATGTATCACTCTGGAAGAATAATATATTTTAATATACTTTTTAAATTTTGGGTAGCAATCATTCAGACACTGTATTTTATGCAAGCAAGGGTGTGAAGATCCGTGGATATTTTTCAAAGCCAAAAGGGGTCCGCGAGCAAAAAAGTTAGGGAGCCACTGATCTAAGGCAGTGGTAGGTATTCAACCTGCCGTACACGAACACATATTTGTGCATATGTAAAACTAAATAAAAAAATATACACACATAAATATGTATTTTTCTCATTTAAAACTAATTATTTAATACATACTACTCTGTATATAATTTATTTTAGATGTATGTTGTCAAATATAGTATATAAACTTCACCATGTACCAACCTCTATATGGGTACAAAGTTATATTGAAATGATTATATCTGCGGTTACGCGAGCAAAAAGGGTTGAATACGCCTGGCTCACGCATTACCTTCGTGTTGGACTGGATTGGGGAAAATTGGGGCTATAATCCCGGCTGGGTGGACTGAGGGTAGATTCCACCCCCCACACCCCAAATATTTTCTTTTCTCCCTCCACGCAAATGTAGTTATATTTTCTCTAAAATATTAACTTACCCATCACTATTCCACTAACGTAATTTAATGTTGGCCTATATGGACGTGTAACCCGAACGAGTACTAAAACGCGGGGAAATAAATAAAATAATTATGTGATGTGTCGTAATTTAGTGGAATTTGGGAAACGTTATTCTAAACGTTGATGAACATTAATAACATGTTCGTTAAGTGTTGATTGCAAGGACACAATTAGTAGGAACATTAATAAAATTACTGTGTGTATGACAAAACAACCCATTGTTTATACAACCCATTATTCTGATTACTACCTGCCCATACGTAGCCCCTCTAATTACGCTAATGTGTTTGGGACGAGGGAGGATGAATTTAGGGGAGGTGTACCAGAATTTGCGTGGAGAAGAGTGGCAAACCATATCGGGGAAACCACTCTCAACACACCCTACCGGGATTTGAACCCCGGACTCCCTGTCATCGGCAGTCTTTACGCAATACGGCCACTGAAGCAGGTCCAATCATTATTGTAAAATTCAAAAACACAAAACAAATAGATATATTTTAGCCATCAACTCATCAAATTGTAAACAGCATAACAATATTATTTTGTAAAATAAAAGCAACGCACGACAATCACACTTATAAACTAAATTGATAGACACACACAAAGGAACCAAGTGAACTGGGCAGGACTCTTTGTCAGAAGTGGATCGAATTTCTCTGTACAATCAAGTTCGTTTGCAGAAAGTTCCGCACCAACGGTCTTGTTTGATGACTGACATCATTATCTGTTGTCTAATGACTGAGAAAAATGTGGCCGGCTTCTAGAACTCGTTCTAAGTAATGGTCATCAATATCATCTATTATTATTATTATTATTATTATTATTATTATTATTATTATTATTATTTATAAGAGGTGTTAGTGTGTCCTAAATACTAAATATTGACATGGATTTATTTTTCAGAAATAAAAATGGTAAGTTATATTTGAATATAATTGATGGTAGTCTTGCTACAAAATAAATTTCATAATTAGAACAACAATTTACAATTTATTTAAATGTTCATGACCTCTTCAACATAATAATGTTATAGTACGTAAGACATCAATCTATTGGTTTGAATAGTGTATATAGAGCCCATATTCCTAGGTTTGTACAGTTTGTACAGTGTATATAGAGCCCCTATTCCTAAGTTTGTACAGTGTGTATAGAGCCCCTATTCCTAGGTTTGTACAGTATAAATAAAGCTCCTGTTCCTAGGTTTGTACATTGTATATAGAGCCCCTATTCCTAAGTTTGTACAGTGTATATAGAGCCCCTATTCCTAGGTTTGTACAGTATAAATAAAGCTCCTGTTCCTAGGTTTGTACAGTGTATATAGAGCCCCTATTCCTAGGTTTGTACAGTATAAATAAAGCTCCTGTTCCTAGGTTTGTACATTGTATATAGAGACCCCTATTCCTAGGTATGTACAGTGTATATAAAGCCCCTATTCCTAGGTTTGTACAGTATAAATAAAGCTCCGGTTCCTAGGTTTGTACAGTGTATATAGAGCCCCTATTCTTAGTTTTGTACAGTGTTTATAGGACCCCTATTCCTAAGTTTGTACAGTGTATATAGAGCCCCTATTCCTAAGTCTGTACAGTGTATATAGAGCCCCTATTCCTAGGTTTGTACAGTATAAATAAAGCTCCTGTTCCTAGGTTTGTACATTGTATATAGAGCCCCTATTCCTAGGTATGTGCTCTGCAAGATTCCTTTAACGGTGGTTACACAATCATCAAATACTTTAACCTAGGCACACAAAGTTCTTACTTTTACCATATGGATTTTTACACAATACTTTTATTAGACTTTAAATATATGTAAATGTTGAGACACTGAGAAGCATAGCTCGATATATTTACAGCGACATCGAGTTATGTATTTATTTAAAGGTAAATAGTTGACTTTTATAGTTACCTAATATGCATATTAGTTATTGATTTTACATAATGTCTGCTATAATGACTGGAAGAATGCAGTCATTATTCCTTTTTACAAAGGCAATAAGAATTAGTGTCAATTAGTTGGTGGATTATTCTAGGAAAAGTTTTTGAGAAAGTCTTAATCAAGAAGATGCATGTAAAAACTACGGACAAGATTTGGGGTGTACAATATGGTTTCATATCAGGTAGAGGTTGCATGGACCAAATATTTGTATTAAACAACAAATAATTGCGAGATGTATGACAAAAAGGAGGAAAGTGTATTGTGCATTTGTAGATCTTAAGAAAGCGTACGATCATGTTAATAAGATTAGGTTATGGAATGTTCTGAGAGAGTATGGTTTGGATGAATGGTTAGTAATAGCAATTGTAGCGGGGTATGATGGGATTAAAGCTTGCACTGGGGTGGGTGGAGCTTTGAGAGAATGGTTTGAACAGGGGGTTGGACAAGGTTGTATTATGTCTCCAAGGTTGTTTAATGTTTCCTTGGATAAAGGTGTGAGGGATGCTTGTGAGGACGTGGTTGGTGTACAAATGGACAATGTGAATGTGAGAGTGCTGTTATATGCAGATGATGCCGTACTAATGGCTAAGAAGGAAATTAACTTTCAGAATGCATTAAATCGCTTGTATATGGTAACAGGCCTAATGGATCTTCGTTTTTGATAAGAATGAATCAGGAAATGATTTTCAGCTTGGTTTAAATGGAAAACGGTTTGAACAAGTGAATGATTTTGTATATCTGGGTAGAATGTTTTGTAAAAATGGAAGGCTGAATGGTGAAATCAACAGATGGACGGGTGCCCCTCGTAGAGTAGTTGAATGTATGTGGAGTATTGCAAATAATGAAGTAGTATCGAGAGACGCAAAGGTGGTTGTATATAAAAGAGTGTTGACGTCAACATTGCTGTATGGATGTGATGTTTACATTTGTCAATAGAAGCAAAAAAGCAGGGTGAATGTGATTGGAATTATATATATAAGAAATGTATGTGTAAAAACTCATATGGACAAAGTCGGTAAAGAGTGGGTGCTGAAGTAGTGCAGTTTGAAAGGGAATCCAACAGGATGATATGAAAGAAGCGTCTTACGTTGGTTTGGGCATGTTGAGAGGATGAGTATGGATTGAGTGATGAAGCAAATATATGAAGGTAGAGTGTGTTTAGATCAAAAGGAAGGGGTAGGACATGCAAGACGTTGTTAAATATTGTAGATGAATGTGTGAAAAAGAGAAACCATGAGAGTTTTAAGAATAAAAGAGCATATATTACCTGGTTTATGGGTGTTGTTGAAGCGATGGGAGTATGCAAGGATAGGAGAGTATGGAGAATATTATTGGTAATGGTTCTTTGAGCTGTATGCACAGTTTATTACCTACTCCGCGAGGAAACGATGTGATTATGTATTTATGTATGTTTGTATATATATATATATATATATATATAATCCACAACAATAATATAACTTGCAAAGTCGTGTTACATTCTCACATATCATAATTACATGAAAAGATGAATGACAACAGTTTACAAGTTTGACATACCTGCTCTAGAGTCTAGGTTATGTCAAAGAAAGTCATATAAAGTGTTACAAAAAAGAAACAGATTATATTAAAACTGTAGGAACCTCACCCTCCACCATTTATTCCCCCCCTCCCGCCCCACACACACATTTTCGAAACGCTTTCAAAGCCTCTGATCATAAAACACAAATGGATACCCAAGAAGAAAATAAAATGTTAAAAATAATCCATATCTCGATTCATGACAAGCTGGAACTATGATGGAGGTAGGGGTGCACGTGAATCAGTAAGATGTCACCCCCCTCCTCAGGTCCCCCACATCCCCTACTCTCCCTCTTCACAAACACTTCAAATATATTTAATTAAACCCCAATATTATGAAGTAGAACTAAAGTATTGAGCTGTGAAGATGTGTATAAGAAGTTACCAGGATATATTTTTTGACTATGATTCCGACTTAATATTCTAAAAGTAGGTCACCATGCACATTGAAAGTGCCCCCTAAGATTCACAATTGAACAAACCAAACCAAAATAATAGCTTCCTTACATTGTATACAAAACTGTAGCCAGATGTAATTTTAATTAATGTTGCCTTATTCACTCTTCAAGCAATAGCAACATTAAGATACGAGAAAAGCTTTATGACTATTGGCCACCATTCTAATGACATACAAATAACATATTACATTCATTTGGACATTTCCTAGATTATGTCCCTGTCTCAACTCAGTGCCTAACAGTTGAAACCGCAGCGCCATTTCCAGACCGACTCTTGAGGATCCTCTGAACTCTTGCGGACCCTTAGTGACCGTCCAGGTGCAGGATGAACTAGACCCTCAGCCTCCGGTTAAAATGGCTACGTTCCGTGGGAGAGTGGGTGTCGCTAGGTGCCATCAAGGAATATTATTTCTTAAACATATCTCATTTTAAACATGGCTTCACTAGAGAAAGGACAAAAAATATCTTTCTCAAATCAATTGGATGGCTTCCACCAAGTTAGGTTCACAACACCCTTTTAACATAATACCACCTCACATAGAGCTGACTAAGACGGTCTATTACGATTGCAATGGTCCCTTTATGACGAACATGTTACAAGTGAAACGTTTAACAAGTGCACATTTGGGAGTGCTTTTATCACTGAGCGTTGACACTGAGCGTTGACACTAACAAACCACAGTGTTGATGGACTCAACCTGCCTCAAGGAGCGCGGAGAAACCTTTGCAAGACTGAGGATCTGGTGTACACTTGTCTGGGGCAAAGGAAATGAGTGTTTAATACACAATACAGACTGGACAGGAATCTTTCACAGTAACTTTTTTTTCAACAGGAATATAAAGCAATTATTGGCCAACATTTTTTTAGTATATTTTGAAATCAAGAGTTGAAGTAACTTACAAGAAGAATATAAGCCCTATGAATTTTTATAATCATCGGTAAATATATGTTACGTTTCACACTCTGATTAGTTAGCGGCACATATTAAATGTTGTTGACGGGAATATTGTAGTGAACGCCTACACCCTCCACGATAATTTGGTTACATTTCCTCTAAGATCAAACTTCCTCATCCTATAACACATTAATGTAATTAGTATGTAGACGAATAGCCCTGCGCAAGTGCTAACCCACACGCCCCTCGCGTTCGTGCGTACTAACATCTATTTAGCGTCAATATGTGGGCCGGTATTGTTGGGGACGCGATTGTGGGCCCCTGTTTGCCAACAGATTGTTTGGATTCCCACCGATACCTCCTGTTTCTTGACACGGACTGCTGAAGGACGTGTGATATAGGATGTTGTATCCGTGGGACAGTGTTCCTGATCACTATGGGGCACAAGTGCGGCGACTACTCAATGAAGTTCACCTCGACCAGTGGACTGGGCGTGCGAGGCCGATATAATGCCCACCAAAGTAACTGAACCACACACCCTTGAGGGGGCTACCACAAAGCTCTGCTGTACCCATCTGACGACTCACCGCAATCTCTTGAGGACATTGTGGAACGAATCCATAAGGCTCTTACGACAGTTGACGTCGGCGTTCTTTACCACGTTCTCACCGAATACATACGACGTTTGGAGCAATACATAGCCGTGTGAGGATCAACCTTCAAACACCTACTGTGAACTAACATGTACGTTTGATGTAAGTTCCAGACACAGCTTTGCCACATCACCCCTCTCTAACAGAAATTACGTTTTTCTCAAAAAGTATGGAAAGGAAGGATTTTTTGCAAAGAGTGTTTTTGTCTTAATCATCTAATCAAGTGGTACCGCCCGTATCCGTGAATTACTACTAATCTTGTATTTACACACACACAGTGGCGGCTCGTTTATAGGAAATGCGTAACTGCAGCACCCCCTATTTCCACTTGATATTATTGATAACATTTAATATAATGAGTCCTTTTTTCTTTAATTCTTTCTTTATTTTTGTAATACAATATATATTCCTTAAGCTTAATGTCAGTACTTCAGTAGCCATCCTTCGATTTATGAAAAATATACAAAAAATCTTTGTAAGGAATTGTGCGCTTCACAGTGCCAGCAAAGTGGTGTTTGACTTGTGCACATTAGCACATAGGAGGGGTGGGGAGGAAGGTGGGACTGCCAGGTAGAAAGAGCACTGTTGCTCTCGCAGTGCCGGCTCTGGCGTGATGGTGGAAGGAAGTTTTTTTTACTCAGCGTGTGTTGTGCTTAAAACCCGTGTTCCACATTCTTGAATGTGATAAAGCATAGAAGAGTGTAGAACTAGATTATTATTCTGCTTCTAGCTATTCTATTTGATTCATTTTTTTCGTGTTTAACAGAAAGACTAAATGCACTTGCAGTACTTTCAATGGAGAAAAAATTATTCAACTGTCATCCAGAGATCAAGGAGAAAATTATTGAACTTTTTGCGCAAATTAAAACAAGAAGAATGGATTTCATTTTTAAATGAATAAATCAAGCTTGAACTGTAACAATTTAAGTTAAAGTAAGTAGAAAAGTTTGGTTTTTTCTTTGGTTAAGATTTTATCAAGTTCTTTAATAAATTTTCATTTTATACATGTTTTTTTTTCCTTTTGTACAATTTTATAACAAAGGCTAAAAAAATTCTGGAGCAGACCCCCCACAAAGTTAGCTACGAGCCGCCACTGTATATATTACAAATGCATCATTTAAAAAATACTTTTACTGAACTATCTTACTACTCATTCATGTTATACGCATATACATTAGAGTCTCGTTAATCCAAACTAATTGGGACCAATATCTATTCGGATTACAAGATTTTCGGATTAACCGAAATGTTTCTTATAATGTAAATTAAACACTCACTGCACTGTTTAATGGGTGTATTTACGTGTATGCTTTTCACCAGTTTATGTGATGTTCATAAGGCGATGGCGGAATATTGAGTCAGCCAATCGGTTCACTTCAACGTGACAAAAGAGACTTACTGATTTTATGAACATGCCAAATAAATAAATAATTGTTGTAAGTACCCCAGAATATGCTATTTTCGTCATTTTTGAAAGCAAAACAAACTGAGTGAATTTATACATTGTTTCTTTTCGCTACTTTTTACTATTACAATAAATTTTGTTTTAAAATTACATTGGTTTTTTCTTCCACTTTGTTTGGATTAACCAATTTTCAGTATTAGTGTAGTTCAGATTAACGAGATTCTACAGTACATTAATTACGCTAATTAATTAGGATTAGGGTTTATGAAGGTATCTTAGGAAGGAAATGCACCAATATTTGCGTAGAATAAGAGTGGTAATTAATTTAGTGTAATGCACTTCAGTACACACGATCAGGACTCTAAACCGCCATCAATCCATTGCAAGGAAGTTCCATTTGAATTAGGGATGGTTTCCTTCGCACAGATGTACTGTCAGTGACTATGTCGCTGCCCCTGATATCGCTCGCTCTTTGTTTGAGCCAGATATTTCACCCCTCATTAGAGACTGCCATAGCAAACATGACCCACCCCTCCATGTCAAGGGTGTAATTTATCACGGGATGGACCACGTTCAGAACAAGTGAAAGTCATCCCTCGGAAATATCCTGAGCATAATGAAAGTATCTTGTTGGGTGGTTGGCTCTCTGACGTCATTCCATGCCACCCCTTGTGGTGGATTATATTACCCCTACCACCCTTTCTCTGACGATCATCCAGTCCCACTAGTACAGTCAGACACTTAACAATGTAGAATAATATATTTATCTCAGTGGATGACAGGGTTGACCAGAAAAGGTTGAGGATGCAACATATGACACACTCTTTACATTATTCCTCACGTAATGCTTATTTTTATTCTTCCATTCTGTGAATATATCGGGTTTTGGGACCAATGACGTTGAGGAATAATTATAAGGTACATAAGAACTTTAAAAAAAATGAAATGTGTTAAGAATAGATTTTAACTTTTCTGAAATGTAAAAAAATTTAGTGTAAATTTTAATACATAAAATTTTTGTGACAAACAACTCATAGCTTTTACATTCTTTACACTACTTCCTTCCCCCTCTAAATAACCCCCACCCCCGCCCCCGGATGACTATTAAAACACCACCAAGTATGCTAACTACTAGAAGCATCCAGTGAAAAAGAAAAAAATATATACAAATACTCCGCTAAATTTTGAATCGAATGTATCAAATTCAGATACCGTAATTGAATCACAGAGAAAAATGAGTATATTAATAAAGGCTATAATTATAATGTTTATATAGTAACATATCAATCCGTAAACCCCCACTTCATTAACCATTTCGCATTCAGCCACCGAGCGCTGTAGTCTATACGTGAATGTGAGAAGAGAGCTTGTATCTCTGTCATTGCTTTGATGGAACTTATGTGATAACGTTTCTGGTGTTACTGTACTTAGGATAAATTTAATTCAAGTGGAAGTTTTAAAACTGGGGATATATTTATTTCATTAGTTCCATTCAAATGGTTAGAAAATTTTCTTCACAAACTTAAAGGAATAATTTCAAAAATGGGATATTTTAAGTGGAAAATTTTCCCTCTCACATCTCTACTCGGACATCTCTAACTACCCCCACTGAAAAATATTTTATTTTGGGAGAGATGGTACCCATGGTAATAGTTTTTCTCAGGCCTATGTTTCACCAATTATTACGATACACTGCAAACCAAGGCCGTAGTTCAACCGCCCCCCACCCCCCTAAATTTAATGAACAAAATCTATATAGCTTTATTTGTGGTACCAAAAATATCAAAATTAAGGCACAAGTATAAATAAGAGGGCTGTGCTACCATTAAAAGCACTTCATATAGCTTCTAGAGGTGTTTAGTATTTAGAATTTGCCCTTGCCCCCGGCAGTTACGGGCTTATGTTGACATAAAAAATACTTCAGATAGCTTTTAGAACTGTTTATCATCTATAATCTTTTCTAGCCTACTGGCAATTGGGGGTGTGCCTAACAAACCCACCCTGAAATTCTTGGCTGGCTACGGCATTGCTACAAATTCATTTTTACATCCACCAAGAAGTATGAAACTATGCAGGGCTGGCCACCTTCAAACAAACAGGAGTGACCATAAGCGTAACTCAAGCTTAACTAACCAACCCCTGGTGAGCATTGGGATAATTCCCCTTAAGGGTAACATACCCAAAGTACCAGCTGTGAATCAAACCCAGTACCTTAGGTTCGTAGCCAGGTGCACTGACCAATACACCACAGGGCTGGTAGTAGTGGCCCTGGCGTTTGGGAACAGCGCTCTGATTGGTTGAAATTAATTACGTGAACACGCCCCTTACTCTCTGATTGGTTGTTTGTTTCCCCCTCCTAATGACCCCTTTCCAGTGTTTCAAACGTTTTTATTCTTGTCTCATTTGTTTTTTATCAGTGTTCATTGCTCTTTAAGTGTACTCAATGGTTATTTTATAAGTATGTTCATTGCTTTTTTATTTGTGCTCATTGGTTATTTATGTCTTGGTAGAATGCGGATGGGCCCTTGGAGTTTTTTATTGGTGTGGGAGAGTATATTGTCATAGGATTGGGACGGGGCATTGAAGTTTTTTTATTTATTTATTGGCGTGAAGTCCACTGCACCAGGCGCCCCTCCCATGGCATCGCTAGTGAGCATTTTCTCTGCCCGGCCACTTAGCGAAGAGTGTGACCACCAAGCAGCTGACAGCGTATCATGACCGTAAGGCCCCTTTCACTTTTCCTTCACTCCCCCACCCTCCTTACATCTCCACGGCACAGAATGAACTAAGTTAAACTGACTGCTCCCTCTCGCAAGACTCTGTTGAACTGCCTTTCACTTCACCCCTCCCATCACTTCGTACGTAATACCAGGAAGAGGGTGACAACGACCTCGTTGGAGAGTCATGAACCCCCAAGGCCGTTTGGTACATCAGTCATGGCCTTCTGATGGTCACTGGTTCAGATGTGCTTTCCCCCAGGTCCCTAAGACCACTTGGCCCATTGGTCGTGGCCTTCTGAAGGCCGCAGGTTCAGATGTGCTTTCTAAATGCGCAATCTGGGACTAATGATTCAATTTTCCCCCAATAGTAGCCTTACACTTAGACGGCGTGCACACCGGGATTCAAACCTATATATCTTTAGCACAAACAATGTCTGTTGGAACGGCAGTACTTACTGCACCCCCGCAATTTTGCTGGTTAACTAGGTAGAATGTGTATCAGCATATGCTTCAAACGTCAATCATTCTGTCACAGGCAGTTTAGTTACGGTTTATACCATGAAAACATGGTAGCAAGTATACAAAAATTACTATAAAATGCACATGAGGTAATTGGCCCTGGCAGCACTCACAAGACAAAGGGTTTCCCCTATGACTGTCATCGCACTCTCGCAACCCTGATGACTGGTAATAGTTTGGAGATTGATAAGACAAGTAGAGACAGGAATAGATCACGACCTTGAATGATGTCGCAACCCTCCCCCCAGTAATGGGTTTTCCCAGTGTCATCCCCGCAATGTAGCTACCTCATAGCTTTGACCTCTTAAAAACAGGGGGTAATTCTCACGATGCAATGACCTCTTTCTCATGTATTTGTTGCACCCTCTCTGAGTCCTAATACTACCCGGCCATAAAAAGTAATAATAAGGAGAGGATGAACTTAACATACACGATGAATGGAAATTATAAAAAAATATAGATTCAACAAAATGAGCAGTTTATTCATTTAAATGACAATAGCGCAGATAACCATAGATGGTCTCATTATATCATTATGAGTACAGTTGGAAATTATGCTCAAAGCAAACAAATTTATATCCGTGAAGTTGCGCAAGTGTTTTAACCAAAGGAAACATGAAATCCATCATAATATTGATAAACCAGTCTATATGAGGCAATACCACAGCGTATACACTTAAATGCGATACAAAAATATAAGGGCCTAATGGGCACCTTGATATGGTTCCAAAGGTTTCGTAATATACAGAAAACGATATCATAAATATAAAGTAATTTAAATTTGACAACCACACAACAGTGTTTACAAAACGTGAGGGTTTGACTACCAGACCTAAGCCAAACTCCCACGGGACTATCCGATCTGACTGAGAATATGGGACACACAGTTCCATCAAT
>CABFVX010006291.1:28730-41546 GCA_902151425.1 Timema shepardi
AGGATATTTACGAGAATAAATACATAAGCACAAGTCCAGCACCCGAGCGGCGACATTTTAAAGATAGAGTATTTAAATTAAATTGACGATTAAAAAACGTTAGATTTAGAAACTGAATATTGTATGCAAAAGGTTTATAGTTGATAAAGAAGTTAGAGTTCATATCTCCACTCGTCTAAGCGATGATTTTGATACATATTACAAGTATTTCTCCAGCCATTGTCCAGGTCCATGACAATGGTCTGTCGTCGATCGTTGATCGTAGAATAGTCAAGTATGGCAAGCTCGCACAGCCATTATATAGCGATTTCGTTGTTCTGGAAAGGAAGGTGGGAGTACACAAAATACACGCATGATGACGTCAACGATGCCTTGAAACAGTCACGTAGACCATTGTTGATTCCACTCGCTCCATCGGAATATCCGAGAATATCTCCAATCACCCGATGTTTTGAAGGAGGTTCCTCTAGCATCCGTCAGAGGTCGGAAACATAATTGTCGTCTAGTTGAAGTTGATAGTTCTTGGCTCATTTCACGCTAGTACAGTCCGAGTGCCGGGACGCTTGTTGACCCACTGGATCTCCCTTGACCCACTCGCCAGTATAGGATTCCAGGTGCCGGCCAGCCTTGCAGGATTCTATTGTGAGCAGATTAGTATTGTAAGTACATGAACAAATTAATACTTAGAATTGGATCGAGTAATGAAATATATTGTGCCGCCTCGTATGTATTATGTCTTCTTAGCCTACAAGAACTACAACATGGAAACATACTATTGTAGGGATCCTAATGAAGTTGAACTTATATTGGAGCGGGTAGTATGCTTTGATGTGATACATATATTTACGTTAGTATTTGGCGGGGTCCAGTTGTAACATTATACCACGTAATGTTACATATTAACCTGGATTTGAACCTTGACATCTTTTGCAATCTACAACATGCCATTGATCGAGATACGAAGGAAATTTTAGCATCGCTAATGACTGTTGGAACAGCAGTTAAATCAAATAATATTTTAACATATCTATGCTGTTAAATGAACACGGATTTGCGTGACCGAACAGTTTATACACATTAATACTAATTATGCTCATGATTTTAGGCATTTGAAAAAAAAAATATATATATATATATATATAGAGAGAGAGAGGGGGGGATGTTTACCCGCATTTGCNAAATATATATATATATATATATAGAGAGAGAGAGGGGGGGATGTTTACCCGCATTTGCGTGGAGGAAGAGGGAGTAACAACTATCAGTTCACCCGATCAAGATACGAACGTAAATCTCCCCCTTCAAAATGGCAGCTAGAAAACTATCACAACTTAGCATGGCCATATCAGGGAACCCCACCTTAAATGCATTCAAACATATTTTTAGAGGATATTTAAACGAATAACCAACATATCCTGATCTATAGAGACAGTATTTAAGTAAATTACATGAAAGCAAAATTTACTACTTTAAGATATACAAACCCGCTTAGGGGACTGTATGCTCTAAGACATAACTTTCGCAATATACTAGAACTTCAAATGACGGGGAGATCATGGTTCATATTATTGTCAGGTGTACCGAGGGTGGATTTCCAAAGTAGTTTCCCACTCACCCTTAACGAAAATAGGGCTATTCTTCCTCCAAACTAAACCTTACTCATCCCTAACACATTAGCGTAATTAATACATAAGCGTATATCCTGAACATGTTGTTATGCCCGCTATGTTACCTTTTAGTAATAGGCCACTAAAAATACTACAAGGAAGGGAGGGAGTAAGCTAACATACAAAATGATTTAAAGCAGCAAAAGCAAGAGTTAAAAATGAGAATAATAATTTATTGAAAAATGTGACAACAATAAATCACGTGGCCTTAAGGGTCAACCTGTAGCTGTAGTCGGAAAACATTGTGCAATAGATAGTTTCAACGAGAAACAAAAGAATATCAGAATGAGTCAAATTGACCATGTATATTTTAAATAGTAATAGAAAACAATAATAATCTCTACACAAGGTAATGAACAATGTATAGCTTTATAAGCCCTAATTTTTAGTTATTAAGAAAATGTCTGAGCTTCTAAAGACAAAAATTGACATATTAACTGAAACTGTTATGTTACAACAAACATTACATTTTATTCAAATCAAGAGTTTGGCTTCAGACCGTAAGTCGAATCTCTCGCGGGATTACTAGAAACGGCAACATCAAAGTCTTTTTAACAATGACAACCAACAATGGGTACTGATTCAATATTCATATTAAAACACTTTGCAAAATTTAAAGTTAAATTTAAGACAAACAGCAAAATTTACGTTACATAAATATTATAAAACAAAAGAATGAATTTAAATGATCTTAATTTAAGTTTAAATGCACCTCAACAAAACTTATGTGTGCACCAACAGCAATTATAAAGTATTTTCAAATGAAGCAAGCACCTAAAAGGCGAACCAAAATAATAGATTTTGAAATAAAAAGTTTTTTATAGAAATACTCATATTTCAACAAAAAATTACAAGTTTATCTCTGACCTCAAAAATTTAGTTTTAATTTATATGACCTATAGCGTCAATATTTAAATAAGAATAACGAAGATTTACACAGTTTTACAACTTTCCTGGTAGAGTCCATTTTCAGGAAAAATCGTCTCCTGACGATATCAAATATTAACAGTCCATAGAATTTACTATCTTAATATTCCCCCCTCGGTGGTGCCGAGTCCAATAGTCCACCCATGGTGGTGCCGAATCCAATATTCGATGTTCTCTTCAGTGTCGCCATATTATATAGCGTCTCGTTGCCAAGGGATACAATGGTGGGAGAAGTTGAAACTAGCCGGTGACGTCACGTTAGTATACCGCTGCCTTCACTTGGACACGTAGACCATTTCTCTTCCCGCTCTCTGATTGGTCATCGCGTCTTCATCAAGTTCACCCTAGGTATGTTGTTAGTGATCTTTTTAACTAGAGTTGCTGATGACGCAAGGGATCAGGCGATGATTTGGTGGTTGGTTCAACTCTCCGCAAGAGGGCAGGTAAATCCGAGCCAACGTCTAGTATGTTGTCCCGGTAGTCACCCATCAGACACTTGTGACCAGGCAGACTGAAATATCAGCTGTTGAGACACCACGGAAGATTTGCCCAACTCGTCGAATTAGGACGTGTTGAAGTTAGGCCAGGCTTGAAGGCTGTGCTAGCCAGAAGGTTCAGAGGGTAAGTACATGAACAGTTTATATAGAAGAGAATTGATTGTGTATTATAATGTTTGTGTATAGCTTGAAACTACATGGAACTAGAATAGAGAAGAGTTTTATTACAGTAGGTATAAGTTAATGTCGACGTTCTTTTGAGTGGGTAGTACGAATCGAAAGATAATTTATGGTTGTAGGTTAACATGAGGTGGGGTGGGGTTGCTTTATTGTTACGTACTAAACTAGTACCGTTACAAGGTATAAGACGTGGCAATAAAAAGACGATCAAGAAAAAAATTAAACATGTTTTTACAGTGTATGAGTATATTTTAAATCATTAAGGAATATATGGCTTTTGTTTTGTGTTGTAAAACATAACAATGGGCATGCGTACACATAATTGTCGGTATGCCAGTGACTGTGAGTTCAGGGTTCAAACCCTGGTCACATGTATTGACTTTTTCTATAAATAGTCACCCACTCCAACTCCAAGCAAATGATGGCATACTTCCTGTAAATTCAATCTTTCCAATTCCTAACTCGTTAGCGTAAGTAGCACATAAACATTTTACCTGAAGGGATAACTAAACGCGGTGCTGAACAATAAATGTATAAAGGTAAAAAAGACAACTTTGCCAAGATTGATTTAAATTGGTTGGTGCGTTAAAAAGTTATTTTGAGACATATCCAGCCCAGACAGAAAGATTAATGCAGATTGGTGGAGTTAAAACTTAAATCTCGCTTCCCCAGTTTGATAAAACAAACCACACGTTTATGTTTTTATTTGTTTATACCTTTTGACAAAATTTGCTAAATCGCCTACACAGGAAGCATTCTATACCTGTACGCAAGCAAACATTTAACATCCCAACTTGTACCCGTCTGGGGGCACAAGTCGTGGACGATGAGGGAGCAAACCGGCTTCAGTACACACGCACGACAGGGGCTCGAACCTCGACTTCTCCCGTCAATATTTATTTATTTACTTAATCCGTAGTAACCTGTGATGCTCTTCTTCCTTTATAAATTCTTGTCTCATAATCAGATTGGCTGTATATTAAATAATTATTTTATGGACTGTCTTCATTAACGATCACCTATTATAATAGTTTGATTTTGAATATCAAAAAAGATGATACGCTTTAATATTTATCGTTATTAAAATTTTTTCAAAAAATTTCAATTGTATCGAGCCAATTTAAAACAATAAGCGTGGCTGACAATTAATATTACACCATCGACGATGAGACCATTCGTATTTGTCCGATTCTATTTCGATCTAAATTATAAAGTATGGGTCAGTGGTTCTCTGGTGAAAGGGGATTTGGTTCATATATATGTATATATATTTATATATGGGGCTGATTTAAGAGCAGCCTTGTCTTTTTCTTCACGTGAAAATTAGGAAAAGCGACTGACTAATCAAGACGATGGAATATTCAATAACATTGACATCAGGTATTTCAGTTCTCTTCTGTTTGTATTAAGCCGTTCTGTTATATAGATTAAAAATAAAGCGGTTTAATTTTAAATTGGATGTGTATTTTCCAGGGTTAAATTTGTGACTGTTCTGAAAGCTACCATTTTTAAATTCCTGATATAAAATATATGTGTATCGAATAATATTGCTTAGTCCAATTCCAAACCAAGTTTCATTCAAAATTTTGATCTAAGCGACTAAGAACATTATCTAACGGATTCAATGATTTAATTTTAAGTTGGATGTTTATTTATGACTGTTCTATAAGCTACAATTTTTAAATTACACCTATAAAATCTATGTGCATTGACTAACATTTTCTTAATCTAGTCATAAAACCAAGTTTGATTCAAAATGGTGATTTAACCGACCATAGGACAATATCTTCGTGATTAAATACACTATGTGTTCTGGTACATAGTTTAGAAAAGCTTCTTTTAATTTTAATTTTATTTTGTATATTATTTAAATTGGCACTTTCTAAGTTATGTGTATTCTATAGTATCTCTTTAATATAAATCAATGGTACCGAATATATGTCTAAAGTGAGAGGTTAGCGAGTTTGTAAACATTGCCATTATTTACATGCGACTATTAATCTTATTTAATCTCTCATTTGTTTATAATAATTTGTATATATACATAAGAAATTTCTCAAAACATTTGAAGTATTCTCTAAAATTAAATTTAGTCCAAAGTACCTAATTAATAAGTGTCCGGTAACATCTTACTATTTGTATGATTTGTTTACACGCCTAATGAAGGTAGAAATTAGAGAAAATCCACACACACACACACACACACACAAACACACGCTGTCCCGTTGGCTACCCTACCTGTGGTTTGGTTCACGATTGACACATAAACCTTCAAACTAATGGCTTGTTGACATCTTTTTGAAACAAAACTATCAGAGCGGAAAAACAGTGCTGATGTTTAGAGGGTCTAAAGGGTGTAATCTTAATATAGTGATTTTCCTGTGAGAGGGAGTACCAGCTCTATTCCCTGTTTGACGAATATTATTTAATATTTTGGCTGATTTCTTAGTTACACTTCAAATATATATATTCATAGGCGACTATTATTTTCTCTAGCAGGGGTCTTGGGTCTCGTGTTTGAAGCAAGAAAACAATTATTATTATGTGTGGCTAAGATTCGAACTTCTTGTTTGGAAAAATTATTGTTTAATATCTTGAATAATTTCTTGCTACACTCTAAACATATATTCATGAAGAATACTTATTTTTCTATAGCATGAGTCTTGGGTTCGGAGCAAAAAAAAATTACAATTATGTGTTACTAAAAGTCGATAAGCACATTACATGATATTAAAATGCAAATGTTGTTCTGTTGTTATAAGTGGCCCAAGGAATAAAACGGTTATATCTAAAATAACTACATCTTTTTTCACTTTATCGTTGGGTAGCAATCTACCGTCACAATTTATAAATATAAATGAACGTCTATACGACTCTTTGTGGGTGTGTATATATGTGAACTTATCATCTTACCTTAAAACAAACTTAGTTAATTTATAAAAGCTATCTAAACAGTGAATTTGTTTGTAGGGTTTTCCCGTACCGAATGCTGGTGCACATTCCAGCTAGACGGAAAATCTAGTCGACTAGCAAAGCCCCTTTGCTAATGTGAGGTGCACTTGGAAGGAATGGAAGTACGACCGTTCTAACAGACATTAGTGGTTCTAAAGATATTGAAGTTCGAATCCTTTTGGGCACGCCGTCTGAATGCTAGCTTCATTTAATTTTAGCGGGGGGAATTCATATCCCTGCCAGGTAAACTGTTGTATTCTTCCCTCCTCCCTCCGGAACGTCTTATTAATCATCCCTACTGCACCATCATAATTAATATATAGACGTTTGACACGAAAAGGGTACGTTTAACTAATCTAGTTATAACGTGAGAGGTTGTGAGTTCGAATCTCTCTCGGGTCAAATGGGAAGATTTTCTACTCTCCCTAGCTCCACGTAAACGCTGAAATATTTCCACCTTACTCCTCCGCTCCATGACGGACACCATCATCAACGCATGTCGAAGGACGATACCAGACAACCGAATTTAGTAGACTTTTGTGGTGGGGATAGCGGTCCCTGAGGATTATAAATCACCGTAAGGCTTCCGAATCCCCTAATTGTTCATAATTAGAGCTGTGTCAATGCTCTCTAGTTGCGACATCAGCGGGAAAAACTCATTACCATATATGGGGTTGCGACATTGCGGTGATGACACTGGGAAAACCCATTACTGGGGGGAGGGTTGCGACATCATTCAAGGTCATGATCTATTCCTGTCTCCACTTGTCTTCTCGAGTCACCAAACTGGTGCCAGTCATCAAGTTTGTGACAGTACGATGACGTCATAGGGAAACCCCTTTGCCTCATGAGTGGTGCCAGGGCCAATTACCTCGTGTGCATTTTATAATAATTTTTGTATACTTGCATCGATGGTTGCATGGTCTATACCGTAACTAGATGGCTGGTGACAGGGTGATCGACGTTTGAAGCAAATGCTGGTACGAATTCTACTTGGTTGACTGGCAAAATCGTGGGGGTGCAGGAAGTAAGGCCGTTCTAGCTGACATTAGTTGTGCTAAAGATATAGATGTTTGAATCCCGGTGTGCACGCCATCTAATTGTAAAGGTAATGTGGGGTATAATCGAATCATTGTTCCCAAGAGTGGGCATTTAGAAAGCACATCTGAACCCGCGGCCTTCAGAAGGCCACGACTGATGCGCCAAGTGTTCTTGGGGGACTGGCGGAAAGCACATCTGAACCAGTGATCTTCAGAAGGCCATGACCAATGTACCAAACAGCCTTGGGTGTTCATGACTCTCCAACGAGGTCGTTGTCACCCTCTTTCGAAATTTATAACAAGTCACTGTTGCAATATCTGACGATCCCCACTGAGAAGGAGTATTGCGTACGAAGTGATGGGAGGGGTGAAGTGAAAGGCAGTCCAACAGAGTCTTGCGAGAGGGAGCAGTCAGTTTAACTTAGTTCATTCTGTGCCGTGGCGATGTAAAGAGGGTGGGGATTGAAGGAAAAGTGAAAGGGGATTTGCGGCCTTGATACGCTGTAGCCGCTCGGTGGTAACACTCTTCGCTAAGTGGCCGGGCAGAGAAGATGCTCACTAGCGATGCCGTTGGAGCAGCGCCTGGCGCAGTGGACCTCACGCCAATAAATAAATCAAAAACTTCAACACCCCGTCCCAATCCTACGACAATAAACTCTCCCACACCAAAAAAACCCTCCAAGGGCCCGTCCGCATCCTACCTAGACATAAATAACCAATGAGCACAAATAAAAAAGCTATGAGCATATTTATAAAATAACCATTCAGCACACATAAAAAAGCAATGAACACAAATAAATAATGAGAGAAGAATGAAAACGTTTGAAACACTGGAAAGGGGTCAGGAGGAGGGGGGAAACAAACAACCAATCAGAGAGCAAGAAGTGTGTTCACGTGATTAAATTCAACCAATCAGAGCGCTGTTCCCAAACGCCAGGGCCTTTACTGCCGGTTGTGGAGACTACATCATTCCACACAATAATACCAAATTACATGAACCCAACAATGTCTGTACAAGCAAGTTTTAACGAAAATGGTTTCTATTTACCATTCTTTTATCTTGAACGTCAACTTAAAGTGAGTAGGTCTACGAAGTTTCGTCCCGTTAATATAAATTAAATGGCTAATGCTCGGTAATTGTTAGGATTTAAATTGTATCTATAACGAATATGAAACAGGTATTTAGTTTAGCATTGCACGTAGCAGCAAAATCCTACATAATCTAACCCCCACACGTCTTAGTACCTGTACGATTTATACGCTTAAAAACCATTCTGAGCCAGTGGGGGAGTCCCTAGTTCAATTCCCTGGCATAAGCGAAAATACTGGTTTAGTTTTTAAAATAACTGCCCTGACTGGTATTTTGTACATGTTCCAATAAAGGATTTAAAGGGTCCCGGGTTAATTTCCCATTCAAAGACAGAAAATTATAATTGTTGTTTTACAAAGTGCTTGATCAAATATTCAAGCAGCACTTTAGTGTCTACGATAGTGTGTCTGTATAGTAAACTATTGGTCCAGGGTTCATTTCCTGTACAAATGCAGAAAATTATAATCGCCACTTTAGACATTTATTAAATTCACGTTTCACCAAGAGTAAACAAAAGTCTGTACCCAATTTAAAATTAAATAATAGAGAGATAGAGATAGAGACAAAACTTATATGTATGCAGTGCCAAGGGACACTGGTTCGAATCCAAACAGGGGCTGATAATGAAAGTTTATCATTCTTGGACAACATTTTTGTAGTTGTACTAGGGTGTTTTTATTAGACACACTTTGCAAAAGGTCCAGGGATCGATTCCCTATATGGGTTAAAATATGTGTTTAACCTTTATAGTGTTAAATTAACTGCGGCGGTAATTGCCCTAGGGTTCAACTGCATTTATTACACACACTTTGTGAATGTTGGTTTCAGCTAAAGCAATTATGCTTAGGAAAAAATGTAACATATTATATTAATTCCAAAAGTATTATACATTTTAAAGAGATGAGTTTGAGGCTCGAATCTTACTAGGGTAAACTAGACGCTTTTTTCACTCTCCCTCAATGCAAATGCTGGCTCACTTCTGTGAATGTTGGTTTCAGCTAAAGCAATTATGTTTAGGAGATAATGAAACATATTATTTATTTTAAAGAAAAAAATACGTACATGTTTGTAACAGTGCTTACTTTGACATGTGTTATAGTTGAATTGGAGACCGGGAATGGAGGGATGGTCCTCCCACCACCGCTGGCTACTAGTCCCCCTCACCGCACTGCAGGAGCACCGCTGGCGAGCCTGGGAGCCAGTGCTCGAACCCCGGCTGTGGTGAGAGAGACGGGGATCGTGGTGGCGGCGACAGTGGGACCGGACCGTCTTCGGCCCCTCAACCGGGATTTAGTGGCCCGGTAAATCATGTAGGCGGAGCATTGTCAAATGGCGTGCTATCTTTCCCCTAGTCTTGGCAAATTGAGTTTTAAGGATTACTAAATATGTGATTTGACATTTGTTCGTGGTGTTTATTTTAACCTGAAAGATGTTTATATCGTTAATACCGCGCTGAGTCCAAACTTCATCACCGCCAAAAGCTTAGTAATTATAATTAAACTTAAATTTACTATTCTTACTAGAATACTGGTCCATATCAGGGTGGAAGAGTCATGAACGCGAGAAAAGGTCAATATTTTAACAGTCCCGGTGAGTTAGGGGAGTTACAACACACTCACTAAATACATATATGAGGACTTTTGTTGATAAAGATATAGATAAAACCAAGTTCGGGGAAATTTCTTCTGGGTAGTAATGTGTAGGGATGTTTGGATACAAGAAATTTGGCCTGTACTAAACATGAACAACCTTAACTGTAAAAAAAAACAAAAAAAACGGCTGTTCCAGTTCTCAGACATATACATACCTCAGCTCAGGCTGAGTGGTAGAGCACGAGAAATAATAATTTAAAAAATGTACTTGAAATAATTTTTTTTTTTTAAATTGAAGAAAGTTATTTATTTACTGTGTTCACTTTCTCAGTGTTTAGAGCAAAAAAACAGAAAAAAAATAAGTTCCCTGCCTATCGGGTCGACCAGTATCTCATACATTTTGGTTATACAATATTATTCACTCGTAAATATTGATAAGTGACTCAGTGGTAGGCTTATGGTACAATTTAAGTGACCTACATATAAAAAAATATGTTTATACATGAAATAAAGATATAATACATTTAAAAAAATACAACACAAAGCTCTTCACAGTGATCCGATATGGGTAACTGCGAGAATAGAGGTCCCGAGTCTTTGGCACTTTTATAGGGCCGTAAACCGTTCAAACAAAAAAAACTTAAGTCTTTTTCTATATAGGTGGGGTTCCCGAAATTCACCCACAAAATATGACAGGACTGGACTGAGTTGAATTGAATCCTGAAGAAGAAAAAAATATGTTTCCTTTTTATATCCTCAGAGAAGAGGAATGGGCTCACCAAACAAAATGTAGCTTGGGCTGCTCACGTTGCACCACCGGACTATGCCGGATGGAATTTCACCTTCTAGTAGAGCTTAGGCACACGCATACGGTGTTTGCTTCATATTCTTAGGGTAACTTCCCTGCTAGAAAGTTATTTTACCTACAAAATAAACTCTGAGTTCCACCCCGGAACCTCCGATCACCGCCGTCACTTCCAAACCCACTGCCCTCCTTACAGGAATCTCATCGCCTAGCCCCCTTTCTGAGCGTCTTCCAGGAATTACCCAAAAGTTGCCTGAAAAGGGCAGTAAGATTCCCGCAAAAAGAAAATCATAATTCCTAATATAGCCCTTTTATAGCAAGGACTACATTAGGGAAAACGCTTAAAATTAACCCTAACAAAATTATGATTAATAAAACAATTACAAAAACAATTATAGTCTTCCTCAAAGACAAAAAATACCCGCCAGAAAATAACAACAATCAAATAAAAACATATTTATCTTCCCTCTCATTCTACCATCGCTTGGCAGACATGCTCGCCTAGCAGCACGCTCGTGTGGCGGGATCGCAAACTACTTACCTAACCAAGATGGATCCCCTAGAAAAATTTATAATAAATAATTATAAGTCGAAATAAAAAAATTAAACGATAGAAAATGGACTGCAAAAAAATCAGGTAAGCAATAAAATAATGCACAGATTAGTGTAATTATAGATCTAAGATATATATAATTTTTTTTTTCCAAAAATGTAAGCCACCAGGGAACCACCTTAAATAGTTAATATCCCATCGTAACAACAATTAAAACGAACGTGCTGCAAAGGCGGCCATTACTAACACCCCACAAAATGCATATAAAAGGGAAGATTCACAAAATCACAACTAATAATATATATTTTATAAGATGTTAAGAATACTAATAGTAATAATAATAATAATAAAACTAGGGGGTTATTGAAAAGCCTCACAATATTCTTGCAGTTTTTAGATAAAAATTTGTTTGCTAAACTAAATCAAATATTACTCCAGTACAAACACAAGTCTGTAGTTTATTTTCCTCACTTGGTGGTATCAACAGTTGTTGAAAATCTGTCGAAGATGTCCTGGAATTTAATGACAACTTTTTATCTTCATTTACAAAATTTCTCATTTAATGCCGCTATGCTCGTGACAGATATTCAACAATTGTGAGGAAAATAAACTACAGGCTTGTATTTTTACTGGAGAAATATTTGATTTAGTTTGGTCAAGAAGATTTTTGCTATAAAAACTGCAAGAATATTGACCGTTTCTCGCGTTCTCTACCCTCTCACTTTAAAATATCTGGATTAATTGAAAAAGATTTGTGTGTGTGTATGGATTAGGGATGGAAAAGGTTTAATTTAGAGTTGAAGTACCAGAATTTGCGTAGAGGAATAAAGTAAAACCATGAATGAAAATGAAGAACACACTTCAGAGATTCAAACCTCGATCTTTCCGTCTTCGTCGATCCAGTCCACTACGAGAGTGACCCCTTAGCGGCTTAGACTATGCGACCACTCACGTGAGTAATATTATTAATCCATTTTAATCTAATTTTAGTGACTGAATGTATAGATAAACATAATTAGTGAAACAAAATCACACATAAATAGATAATCGGCACAGGATAAACACACAGAAGAATAAACTATGGTAGCACAAACTAAACATGCCACAAATAAAAATCTAGATGACAATAGGCTACATAAGCGTCCAAACAGATGTCCCCGAGAGAATATTTTCCAACCCTCTTATTCCGTTGTTCATCTGTCTAGAGCTAGATCCGTTGTTTGGCTCTCAGATGGCCTTGAAACTAGGAACAGCAGAACTCCATAGTGAACACACATCTCCACTTGCTACCAGCCCTTGCTAGAGGCGACGGAACAAAGACAGTACACAAAAGCCAAGAAAAAAAAGGCCCAAGACGTCTCCAAAAAAAGTCTCAAACTATAAGGAAAGAAGACCTAAAAACCTAGCGAAATGTCCCCAAAAGCTATTTATTATTATTATTATTATTATTATTATTATTATTAGCACCGCGTCTTATTACCCGTTTGGGTTATACGCACTTACGCTAATGTGT
>CABFVX010006292.1:0-30303 GCA_902151425.1 Timema shepardi
TACTTTTATTTGTACTCAAAGCGAGAAGTTAGTGAGAGTGAGAGGTAATGATACTGTCTCCCTCCTTAACCGGGCCGTGACGAGCATGACAAACCGATAGTGCTACGATCTATCGGAATATATCTGTCCCTAGCAGCCTGTGCACACCGTTAAGCCCACGTGCTCACTGCTACTTGTTTTAATTACAATAAATTGCTTATTTCTATGTAATATAATACGAATGTAATTAAGATGTTGCAAAAGAAAATCATCCAATCCAGTGGTATTTTGGATGGCATATTACTGTATCAGTGCAACTCACTCAAATAATAAGCTGCTACAGTCAGCTAAGACAGAGTTGTGTAACCAAAAGTAACACAAGCGTTTTTTTAAATCGTTTTAACCGCTTACATTAATTATACTAATTTGGATTTTTCACCTTCCTAAAGTCATTCTTATAGATGAACAAAGTAATTAGTATAGGCTTATAAGCGAAACAAGTCATGTGACCACATCCGAAGTATACCATGACCCCAAATACTGTATTACTGTATTAGAGTTGGAGGGTGGTAAGGCACTAGTCTAATCAACTATCTAAGACAGCTGAGGGAACTCGTGTTTGACTCGTTTAGGTTGGGATTTAGAATAATTTGTCTGTGTATTAATTGTCCGACACCTTTTCTCCGTTGGTAGTGTGTGTGCCTACTGAACTAAGGGTTGCGGGTTTGATTCCTGGTATAGCCGAACATGTATCATTGGTGGAATGTGGGCTTACCCTTCACAGTCACGTGGCCAGGGACTGGATGGTGTTGTGGCCTTCGTGGATGACATTTTCATTTCTGTCCAAGGCACATCCAGGAGGCAGTTAGAGGCCAACTGCTATAGAGTTTTGTAGTATTTTATGCCTAGTGCAGGAAGGTTAAGCTGAGGATAGCTCCCATGAAGACGACTTACATGCTCTTTAAGGGTGCACTAAAGAGAGAATTGAGGGCATGTCTATAAAACGTAGTAGGACAGTTAGATGCCTAGGAGTGAGACTCAATTAGAAGAGTAACTTTGGGGCACACCTTGAGCAGTCATGTGAAAAGGCATTGACTATCACGAACACAACTATAAGTATAGGGCAGAAAAGCTTAGTATCCCCATGAAGACTATTAAGCTATACCATCAAGCTATTTTGGTCTCAATGGTGGGCTATGGAACTAGCATATCGGCTAAGCGATTGGAAAATGAAATTTCCGTAAAGAGGCTCCAGAGGCTGCAAAGTAATCTTCTGCTGTGACTCTCTGTAGCTTATAGGAAAGTGTCCACTGATATTCTGAGGGTCACCCTGGGAATTTGCCCACTATACCTACAAGTACGTAAGAGAGGGGCCATGCATTGGTAAAGGAAAGGAGATAATAAAAGTGGGAGTCGCCACAGTTGCGGAGATTGGTCTTGACCTAGAGGTGAAGTGGCAAGAACTAATGGTGTGCGAAGCTTCAAAAAGTCGAAGTCGAAGGTCAAATCTCCTTTGGCTTCAACTTCGACATCTACAATAACCTTCGCACATTCGAAAAATTTCGGAGGAAGAATTAAACTTCGATGCATTATGAAATGATTTAATTGTATCTTACTAAATATTAAATTTTTCAATATTTGATCATTTTAAAACCGTTACTAAACAGAATTTTTGCACTGACTAGTGATTTAACTAACACAATGTAAGCATGGATCAAAAACGGGTAAGTAAATGTTGATATATTATTTTCACTATGGCTAACATAATTTTGTAAAAAATAAAAACACCTATAAAGAAATAACACCATGGTCACTGGTATGAAGCAGAGAAAGTGCTTTGATTATACTTTCAACGCAGCTCACGTCTGATATTTGGTCCTTAATATGCTATCTCTTTGTAATTATCTGTGACAAATTTACAAGTATATTTAGACACAGAAGTTTTTTAATAGCGGATTCGCATTGTCTTTATTATTCTAAATGGCTGATATGGAAAGTAGGAAACTAAAATGGAATTTAATTAATAATTATATAATTACAGATAAAAAGACATGCATTTGTAAAGTTTGCACAATAATATTATAAACTCCACGATGTAAGTAAAAATTAAAACGTAATTGGTATGTTAGTTACTGGGCTTATCTGTAAGCCTTCATGCATTACTTATTAATATAGTCCTTAGGTAAAACCAGGAAATGTTCCTGGCCCTTGTTACTGACAAGATCTAGAAAATTAATTAATTTAAAAATTAAAAGTAGCGTTAAGTGCCAATAACAAAAATCCTAGGTAGCTTCGATTTCGACTTTTCTTCGCAAGTTTCAAGATTTACTTTGACTTCACTTCGCATTTAAAAAGTTACCTTCGCATACCCCTAGCAGGAAGGATGGAAAAGGAGTAAAGCAGGTAGGAGAGCATTTCAGATTTTCCAAACATAAAAAGAGATAATGCTGATGAAGCACCTGTAGCCTTCCCAGGGCCTGGTCCCCTATATCACTACATCACATGACATGGGTCTAACGGGGAATAGACAATGTGACTGTGGCGAGGAGGCTACACTGTAGCACGTGGTCCTGGGGTGTGAGTTAGTACAAGAGATAAGATGGATCCCCCAGTATGAAATACAGGGCAGATTAGTTGGAGATATCTTGAGAGACCCGACCCAGTGTAACTTCCTTAACATGGTATCTGATAAAATATTGAAACGCGAGAAAGATGCATACATAAATATAATTAAGGTAGCTAGACCCATCAAACGAAGAAGAGACAGCCGTGACTCTGAGGTGTGAAGCTCTGCTGATACTGAAACTGATACTGGGAATATGAGTGAAGACATACAGGAAGATCACACAGAAGGATAAGATTAATTGACAGCTGGGTATAGCTTGGACATGACTGGACAAGGATAAGGGCAAAGACAAATTAATATACTGACAAATGGGCGTAAGAAGCGGATATCAGAAGCATACATATGGGGCATTCTAGGTATCGTGGGACTGCTGGGGGTCAGTGCAATGGAATTCCTTAGTTAAAGCTTGGAAGGACCATCACGCTGGTACTGGCATAATCTTGTAATAGGTGTATAGCCCCTGACGGAGGAGATTACTCCACCACAACAGAGTCCGACCTCACTTGGCAACAAGTGATGATAAGGAGAAGCGGAAAAGGACCTCCTCGGTAAGCTGATGGAGATGGACGTCTGTGGTCAGCAAACATCCGATACCATCAGGAAGTAGATTCAAAGGACGTCCTGGAGAAAGTGTAACAACAAAAATGTGTAGTATATCTTGGGTTAGTTTTAGTTTTAGATTAGTTTAAGATCTAGACTTAGAGTTGGTTTCTTGCGATGATAAGTGGATCTTCAACTCTGATAGGGTGCCTCCCCAGGTGGCGGATAAGGGGATTCTCATCTCCAGTAGATCTCTTGTTGACCCTGGGGATTTTCGATCTAGGGATCGGTGGAAGATTTAGCGGAGTATGGTACCGGAAGTATAATATACCCGGGGTGGTCCAACTAGTGAGAACTCTTAGTGAATTTATGGGGATATGCTGGGTAGTTAGTATATAAGATATATAGCTATATTGTAAGTAAAAAAATCTAGATCTAAATAGGAATAACTTTAGGATAAGGAATTGACTAGACCCGAATAAAATTGTAGGAAGTAAGGTGTGACCTACCCCCAACATTATCCCACACAAATAACATACAGAGGTAAGCACAATAGAGTTATAAATTTATTTCTAGTTAAAACATGGTACAACTCAATGAGGGAGAGGCACTTAAGAGTAATAGCGTTAACCATAAGCCAGAAGGGCTAGAAGGTACAAGGGACACCGCCAGGGCCTGAAGGGCACTACAAAAATAACATCAGGCGACTCCTTATACTTAGACGTTCCTAAAATGGTGTCATCAGAGAATAGCATAAAGATCAAACTAATTGATCTCCTGTTAAACAATAACAAATAATAGAAATTGTCTACCAACAACATGGGCGTAGAGTCAACCCCACATTTAACCAACCTTGGTAGGAAACAAGGCGGTAAATACAAACTATTTGCGGACATTAAAGATACCAAAATATTAATTGAGCCCAAGTATTCATTAAGTAAAAATATCGGCTTAAGGTCTGACGTAACAGATCGTCGCAATAAACATTATCCGTAAAAATATAAATGGAATTTTGAAAGATAAAAATAAATACAGCCAAAACGAATTTAGAAAACAGCGTTGAGCCTACATAAGTTAGGCTATTTACCTTGAAAGCCCAGCGTGTAATGTGTGTCCCTACTCTGGGCTCCCACCATTATATATCCTGTGATAAACATGTGTTCTCAGCGCGCGGAGCAAGAGGGGGGATGGGGTGTTCGAGAATAATCTCGAGAGCCTACGAGTATTGTTCGCACGTACAAATACAGTCCATAGAAGTTTTAGAATGCGCCTGGTGGTGAGCGCAGATTGATGTTTACTTGTCTCTTGTCCACTTGGGAGAAGGGGTGGGGGGAGCTTTTCCACACGGCCAGCAACGAGCCATGAACCCCGGTTCAGTCGAGTGCGGATTTTGTGGTGAAGTGCATCTCGAGTTTATTGTAGAGACATATAAAGCTCTGAGAGGCCTAGCAAGCCCATGGTGGAAAATATATAACTTGAATTAAGAACTGATCCAGGCCACAGGCTGGAAACTGTTATGGATGTCTGTATGTTAGTACTAGTGAACGATACAAAGACATTAAATAATGATGAGAAATATGTGTTTTTTTAAACTAGTAATACAACTGAAAATAAAGTATTGTAATAGTATCAATATTGTAAAAATCTTAAACGATTGCGTAAATTAGCCCCCCGACATCTTAGCCTCCTTCATACACAATGTTCTGAGATAGATTTTATAAAAAAAACTATATTTATAGCATAGCCAAGAAAAATCAAGTACTTTAAAACATTTGAGAAATAAATTATTAGATTTGATAGTATGTATTTTACTAATAAGCTCCTATTTTGGTCATTTTATATTATTTTATTTTATCACCATATTATCTCCATCAAATGAAACCTTAGTAGTTAAAATTTATTCACAATATTTGAATTGCACGTATGTTAATTTGCTAAGATATTAACGTTCTTTGGCTTCAATGTCTTGTCAATGGAACTAGAAATTTTGTATATTGTGAATAGGGAGTGTCACAGGGGTGGTCCACACTCATCCTCTCAACATTTCAAACCAACGTGAGACGCCTCTTTCACATTGACCTATTGGATTACCTTTCAATCTGTACTCCTTAAGTACACATTCACTACTGACTATACACACAAGTTTATCCACATACATTTCTCATTATATTAAATTAAGAAAAACAAGATTCTAGTAAACTACTCTTAATTATGTTTTCCTTATATAAACCAAACCTATTAATCTCAATAAACATTCGTTGTATGTAAATTTTAAACCAAACTGTTCTAATAGTACTTAACAAAATTCAAATTTTCAAAAATAAATTATTTATAAGCTATCCTAAATTTATTGGTTATTAATTGTAAAAATTAAAATGTATACTTAAACATCATGAAAAACTATTTCTAAATTCTAAGCCTCTGCAAACCTTCGGGATTTTGAATCCGAATCTTTCTAAGATGTTCGAGTGTTTTATAATTATTTACGTACGTTGTGATCTTTTCATTTTCAAACTATATTGAAGCTAAACTAGTTTAAAATTATTGGTGCACGTATAGTACAACCAACAATTATTTCAGATTCAAAACTGAAAATAACACAATAATTATAAGAATTATCTATATTGACTCAGAATTTTTTTAGACCATATCCATTTCTTAGCTTTCTTAGTTTCATTTCGCTTGCATTGCTAATTTCTATTTATGCTTCTAAAATTTTTAGTGAATGTTGTAATTATTGCATTAACATGAATGGCTTGTATTCATAAATTATGGAATTTGTCAAATTGTCATTTTTTAAGTTCTTTAATTACACCTTTATGTCTGCTGTACGGATTTACCTCGCCATGAAGTGTTTCGAAAATGGACTCGAACTAGTTTACAGTAGCATTCCACCATTATGATGACACCATCAATCCTCCATGGGACAAAGCTCCTCTCTACGTGTCAGCAGGAGATAAACTAGTGATGTAAATGTTACCTAGTGTAGGTCTTTCTCATACTATGAGGATCTCTCCTGTCGTTTACATTCTTTAACAGGTTCATCTAGCTCGAATTCATTTAATTCTTCCACAGACGTGCTTGCCATTTCCTCTACTTCACCCAATCCAAATGCCGATTCCAGAAAATATGAAGTCAGTATACTGATACGTTGCTCCCATCCTCTTCATTTGGGGGTACATTGATTTTGATTGAAAGTTTCATCATCTTGTTAGATAGCATAAGTTTCTTGAATCGCGATATGGCTTTGTAGGTCTAAGATGGTCATGAAATTGTCGGGACACGAATTTTACTAAATAATCTCTCTATGACATCTATAAAACAACTGCTTTTAAACTGTAAAAAAATACTTTAAAAAATATTATTAAACCTCAAGATTTGGCATATTATTGAAGGAGCACGTGAGGTTGTAGCAGGTGGTCGTGAACAGTGTCATAGCGGTGACGTCATTGCAGTGTTACCCTCCTCCACACAGTGGTACCAGGGTGACAGCACCGGTATCAAAGAACTTAAAAAGCTCTTACTACATAGCCCAGATCTGGGGAAAGTCTGGTTGTAGCGTGAAGGAGGGGGGGGGGCAGGATGGTTCACATCTTACATCCCATTTGGTGGTATCCCATTCGATGAAACTCTTTGTGCTAACATCACCACATATATACTAGTCATAAGTAGTGGGGGGGAGGGGGGGAGGGCGGGGTAAACCAGGTTAACCAGATTATCTTGGCATCTTCTCTGACTGTACTATTTGTGGTAGTATACCCATTTTATCAATACTATTTTTGTTTTGTTTTGATTTGCTTGGTGACACAATAATATAATTTTAAAACATATATTATGTTATCAATCTTAAGTATCTATTTACTACTTTAAAATAAAACGTGTCAATATTCGGTTATTTTACTGTATGTTCAAATTAATATGGGTCAACATATATTTCTGCTACCGCGCAAATTGCTGCATTACTCAAGCTCATTCTGCTATTTTCGCAAACGTGTTAATCAATCTTCCATTGCTAGTAAAGTTTGGCTGAACAAACTAATACAATTTATCTAAATGATATCCAATAAAACGTTTCCTCAAAAAAGAATTTCGTGTATAATATTTCAAGGTGTTGCGTCACTATTCAAGTGATTGAATGTCAAAAAGGAGGGGGGTAGGGGGGTACAAGGACGAGAGAAATGTTTGTCCAATAATCCTCGCATGGCTTTCACTTTTAGAATCCAGCTCTCTGACTCCCGTCAGCCAAACCCTATATAATCTCTTCTATCCTACTTTTTAAAAATGTCATGCATGTTGGATTTTTATTGATCCAAGAAGATACTACTAAACTTATATTTTCGGATTCGATACAGGAAAACACCCATACTTTTACAACTTGTTTAAATGTCACATACAGCAAAAGCTTACAAACAAATAACAAATCCTGGACACAATAGCTCACAAGTCAAAATCTTCCCTGTCAAATATTTTGGTTTGTATTATAAAGAGGAAATGTTGTCCAATATTATTTCAAACATACACCAACATAAGCTATGTATAATGAAGCATGAGTTTTCAAACCGTGTGTTAGCCAGGATGTGCCATGAGCTCTCATCAAGTATGCCTCAATTTTTTACAAGCAAATTGTAAAAGGTCACACATCCACAAATTAGGACTCTTACGACATTAATAGTGGAATAAAACTTGGAAAGACTTGATGAGATTGAACAACACATGAGATCTGCATTGGTGAGCATGAGGGCTAAATGTCAAGATCATATGGTCTTGTTTACCAGTGATGGGGTAGGTCAGGGTTTGGACCGCGACTGGATGTTCCTAGGGAAGGAAATATGTCTTGAATGTGTTTCCCGAATCTCTCCATGAAAATGTGATTACTCTATTAGTGGGATGAAATACCGAAAGACCCACTTCAGTGGATGCATGGTCCAAGGCGTCCCTTTAGCAATATATGTACTACCAATTATGGGGATATAGGTTTCGGATCATGTAAATCTATGAAGGTAATTTTTCTTAAATGGTTTTCCACTATCCGTCCACGCAAATGCGGTACACTTCCTCTATATTCATCCTTAAAATATAAGCATAGCTAGTGGATAAGAGTATAGCCTGAATAGTTAGTAAGACGTCATGACAAAACTAATTAAGTGTTGCCTTACTGTCTAGTTAGTCACTCTAATATTAGTGAAATATTTTTTAAAAAGGCAAGCTCAAGTTTCATTTTAATATCATAGTTAATGTTTTACTAACTACATCGGTGAGCACGTGTTAATTTCAAACCAATTTAGACTAGTTCGCTAAAGTGCTCAAGGGCTTGAATCCTTGACGAGTCTGGTAGGTTTTTTTTTTTTTGCAAATGACTTACTAATTTTCCCACACGCAAATGCAAATTTATTTAATCTTAATTTTATCTTCCTTGTCTCTATCACATTAGAGTAGTTTTACACACACACACACACACACACATATATATATATATATATATATATATATGTATATATATGCTTATAGCCCGAATGGTGGGGGTAAAATAAATATTAAATATTTATTACTTTCAAGAGCTTCATACCAAGAAAACGTGTTGAGATAGCGAAAATTTTCCACCACAATATTATGATGAATTTTAACAATTTATGTGTGTCCAGGCCCTAATAAATGCTACAACACAATCACAAAAAAATTCTCAAATTCTGCATTACTGCTTGAAAGATAATTATTAAAATAGTCTTTCCGTAAACTACTCTTAGATATAATTGAAGAAAATCATCTTGTAAAACACAATAAACACTCTTTATGTTTGAATTTTAAACAAAATTGGTAACCTATTTTTTTAATTTGTCAAAATAAACACGTATTTGTATTTATATTGGAGATATGTTCTCAAAAACCCATTTTGAACTCAATCTCTTAGGCCAATTAAAAAAAATCAAAACTTTTGTATGTTTGGTTGAAAGTAAACTATCCTTAAATTAATTTATTCAAAAACATATATATATTATTATCTATTATACAAATTAGTCCACTGATCCAAATTTTGGATAAACTATTTAGAGTTCAAAAATTATGCAAGAAACATTAAAATTACCCATTTTGAATCTAATCGCTCCATTTTTTAAATATAAAATTTAAAATAAAATCAGTCATTAGTAAACCACCCCTAAACGAATCTCCTCCTTAAAACAAGTACACAGTTTTATTAAATTTTAAATAAAATAGTGTGAGCAATTTTAGGATACTTTAAATTTTCGAAAATCACTCATCAGTAAGTTACCCTTTTAAGGAATTTTCACACAAAAATCAATATACAGCTATATTTGGAGGGTTCAACCTATCTATAGATAAGAAATAATAATATTTTAAATAAGAGTATACTAATATTGTTTTTATGTAAAATGATATAGATTGAATCAATAAAAGCTACCTTACAGGCCAGGAAGAAATGTAGTGTTCACAAAAACAAGTTTCTTAGGAGAATATTTTGTCCAAATAGGGATAAAGATAGGGGACAGTTAAGGAAGATACAGTGGACTAGATAGAACTAGCTAAAGATAAAGTTAGGGTGTAATGAGGGGGATTGGATAGAACTAGCTAAAGATAGGGAATGAGTGTAATGAGGCGGACTGTATAATATGACTAATGTAGTAGGGATTATAAAAATATAAATGGGGATAAATTTACCCGCACTTGCGTGTTGGGAGAATGGTAACACATTTTAAGAAAAAAACTTTATTCACAATGCTGGAATTGAACACCCATTTCCCTGTCACTGGCAAACCATATTATAAAACCCCAATTTTTAGTCCGTGTAGCCATCTGTGGTGGTCATTATAATTTTATAAAAAAGGTTTTTTATATTTTTTAAAAATTACTGAAGTTAGCATACTATTTCAGCTTTGAATACAAATGACAAACCCCTTGTGCTCGAAGCATATAAGGTCTATTTTTAGCAATGATGTGGTGGTTTGGTACGTGAGTATGTTGACGCGCTGATTGAAAACCATCCCCCCAGACCTTCCAAAACCAGCCCCTACCATCCCCTGGGGAGGACCTAGCTGTGGGTTGGAGGGATTAAGGGTGGCATTACTAGGAAAACACCCGTCAAACCTTCCTTCTTCTGATTGGGAAGATTTGCCCTCAACGAATATAAAATATTCTGTTATTTGCATCCCAGTATGTGATGGGCATGCCAAAATGAGATGACTCGCTTAGTCCCAATGAGGGACTTAAAGAGTGGTGTTGTAGGGTGGGGGAGGGGGGACGATAACCTGATTAGCGACACTGAGTTCTGTCGATTTTAGCCTTCCCTTTCCGGGGTCGAGGGATCCGTTTCACTCTGCCATTGTTACTATACAATGGCGTAAGCTTCGATTAAAGTGGAATTAGATTCAATTTAATTTGTTTATAATCTATCCTTCACATTTATTTCTCGGTTCTAAAATGTGTTTCCTCAAAGACAATAAGAAACCATTTGATATGGTTTCATTTTTTTTCCCACTACATCTTACTATCCGTCTGGTATATCCACAATTAATTGTAAAATGGAGTATGGATGAGGAAAGTTTGAGGAACTATTTTCGTCATTTGCCTTGAAGGGAATTGGGAAAACCAATAAGAATACTCTCCCTTTTTACACCCAGCCGGGATTCAAATCTTGACCTGACTGTGGCCAGGGACTAGACTAGCTGAGCTTGACGTTCAAGCCGCGTGCCGGGCGATGTATTTCACGTCGTCACATCCTAGGATGCTTCGCGGGAAGTAGATTGAATTTCTTACTGTAATTTGTGATTAATGTATTTTTCTAAGAGAAGATTAATATCAAAGCGTATAACCCGAACGGGTAGTACGACGCGGTGCTAAATAATAATAATATTAACATGTAAACAAGAAGTATTATCCAGAATCTATAAGTGGGAAGGATATGTGCTGTAATCGGAGATCAATATTATTATGTTTGAGACGTCATCTTAGAGGAAGATGCCAATATTGCGGGACTATTATATGTTTACTTAAACTGTTACTAAAATTATCTTTCTAATCGGAATATGTAATCGTTAATAAATATTAAATCATTTTTGTTTCCAATCCTGGAATTTTAGGCTATAAAAATTCTTAAATATATCAAAGTGTTTACAATCATGCATATATATTTTCTATTTCTTTATTATATAAAAAAATCTATTTTAAGAAATATTAAAAATAACACATTGGTGCTGAGATTGGAGTATTTTGATAGATGGTTTCAGCACCATAGTGATATTTTCAATACATAAATATAGTTTATTATTTATAATCAAATTAGATAAAGCAGACAAAGCCATGTTTTTGATATGATCCCCAAAAATCACGTTTCATAGTCAAATATTTAATCTTTGACATATGTTATATATTTTTATAAACAGTCGAATTTGATACTAATGTCAATAATAAATCCGTTTTAAATTATTATGTTATTATTTTAAATGTAAAAATCGTCCGCTTAAGCTTGCTCTCAAATTTTATGGTTAAAATAATACTTTTAAAAGAAATTCTTGTTTTAAGATGAAGGCATAAAAACAATAGGTTGTTTATACTTTCTCGCTACCTTACAGGTATAGAAAGTATTGAGATCGTAAAAAAAAACTTGAGATTTTGAAAAAGCTAGACGTTTCATGAACACCCGAATCCAAAAAAGTGGTTTTTGCATTTTACGCCTGCCTGTTTCTCTATCTGTGCCTAGGAATAAAGCCTAATCTACTTTATCAATCAGGCTAAAACTTGGTATTTAAGGTTTTCATAGGGTTGCCCTAAGAGTATTTTGGATTTGGATAAGAGTAGTTTCATTAATGGCGAAAAATAAAAAACAGATTTTTGCAAAATCGGCTATAGAGATATCTAAGCAGTGGTCAATATTAAAAACCAAATGGCTACTCTTAATCTTTCGTAAACATTACTTTAAGGATTCCGGTCTGATGCGTAAATTAATTTTTTTGTTTCATATCTCAACAAATCTTTGAGCTATGAAATTACTTATCATTGCAAAATTGTAGTAATATAAAAATATTTATTTATAATGTATTTTTATAAAACCAATAATTTCTGAAATATTGTAAAATATATAAATACAATTTTATGAGATTTATTTATAGAGAGATACTACCTAAGTTTTAACGCAATTATTGTCTAATGCCATAAAGTAAGTAAGTAAATCTCTTTAAAATTTTTATGTTATTTTTCCTTTAACCTCTTAGGGGGAATGTTTGTACAGCCATGATCTATCTCTATCATTTTAGACTCAATAGCCAATATTTGACATTTTGTTAATAACAATACAATAATGAAGAGTTAAATAGCAATGCGGTAACCATAAGATGTGCAACTCCTAATAAAATGTCAATTATTTTAACCGGAAGTCAAAATTGTTTAGGTTTAAGTTTATTTTAACTTTTTTAATATTACTATGTCAATGATTAGTAACAAATAAAGATCTTTGAAATAACGTTTTTTAAGTAACGTGCTTTATACAAAATCTTTGAATAATACTACACACAAAACGTGTTAGTATGGCCTAGTGGTAAAATTAATAGCTAAAATGAGAAATAACTAGCTATACTATAGAGTGGAGCTAAATTTCAATTGTTTGAAATTTTAATAATTTCATCTATTTTGTCTAATTGATTGAATAGCTAAAAACTATTCATATAGTAATTGTTATAATGTTTAAACTTTTTCCCTCTTAATAATCATTATTAGTTGATGTTTTTATTATTTGCTTTTAATAAATTTCAATACTATTCGCAAATTTCGAGTTATACCCGTCATTTAAGGATTATTCTCAAGTTTAGCACTACATTGAAAAATTACTTAAATATTTACTCTAACATTTTTAAGTAATTTTATATCAAAATTTCTTGAGCCACCACCCCAAGCCCGATCCCAGTAAGAGCACCCACGCCACCCCTGTGCTGTACAAACATTTCCCCTAAGTGGTTTAGGGAAAAACAACATCAACTTCTTAAAAGACTTACTTATTTGCTTATTTTATGGCATTAGAGAATTATTGCGTACAAAATTGTTTAAATTGGCTAATATCACAGACACTATTGGTTTTATAAAAATATATTTCAAATAAAAGTTTTATATTTTTAATAGTACTAAAGTTCTACAATGAAAAGTTGTTTAGCATCTCAAATATTTAAGGAAATATCATCATATCCGTAACGTGCAATCGGTTGCCTTCCCGCGGCCCCAAGCACCCCTGGACATCGTGGTCCAGGGCAATTTCTAGGTAGGTACTTTAAACTTTAGCACCAACCCCTCCACTCTGAAGGGTGGTATGATCCGGTTCAGTCCGGATACCCAGGGAGCTGAGAATTAACTCCTCCCTCCTTCCAGTCAATCACAAACAGACAGACACAGGGGAATCACGTGCCCTCCACCTATCCAGGGTGGTGACTGGAGCTATTATTTACTTCAACTCACCGAAGCGACCTTGCGATTTCCACTCTTTCCCGTGTGTGGGATTACGTCCATTGCGCGCGGGAAATTAATCTCACACTCCTCTTGCGTACGAGGGGAGACGCCCATATTCTAGCCCATGCACTACTAACTGTCCAGGTTAACACCGGAGCCCTAAAACGGCTCACAGCACGACCGGTGAGGCCTTAGCCCACATGATCAGAACCCCAAGGGCCGAGGCCCGGAACCCAGAGGTCCGGTTCCAAAAGCGCAGAACCCCAACACTCTGGCAATGCCATCCTCACTCGACGGAATTTAAACTCACTGGAGTGTGGTCACATCAGTTTCGTTGATGCTCCATATATCTTGATTTTGAATTATTTTATTTCGAAAACAGAAGCCTAGTTGTCTAAACATTTAATAAAATTGTGTCTATTAAACTTCCAAAGCTGGCTAGTCTTAAGTACTGATGGAAAGTGAAGAATATTTTTATAAAATCTATATTCTAATCTTTCGAAGCCTTATTGCTTCCATGCCATTTCTCTGACACTGTAATGCCACTATCTAAAGAAACTAATAAGAAAGTGATTTTGTCTCTGCTGTAGTAAGACCAAATAATATTCTTGCTGAATGTTTTTAATAGTTGGTCGATTCCTGCTTTTGTTTATTGGAGAAGATACCGCAATAATTTTTTTCTTTCCACTTTAGCAGCTTTTAAATATTAACGTATCACTGCAATGTCATGAAGTTCACATTAAATGCATGGGCCGCTTTCCTTAGCAACAATGCACGTGACGGCCTTTTATGCAACATCCATGTCTTCTTTTTTACTTTATCGCTATCTTACAGGTAGAGAAAGTATTGTGATCGTCAAAGATATCGAACTCATGGTGATAAAAGTTGACGTTTCATGACCACCCGAATCCAGAAAAGTTGTTTTTGAATTTCCGTCTGTCCGTCCATCCATCTATCTGTATATCTATCTGTACCTCCAACAAGAGCCTAAACTATTTTACTGATTGGGCAAAAACTTGGTATCTAGTGTTTTCATAGATTTGCCCTGATAAGCTTTTGGGAATTGATATCTAACCCTGTTATTAAGGGTAGTTTGCTCAAGGGCAAATAGAGAGAAATAGATTTTCTCAAAGTAACCTCTAACAAATTTGATTAAAATTCATTTAAGAACATTTTTAAATATTCCCAACAAAATTGTTACTCTCAATATTTCGGCAAAATGAACTTAAGGGCTACCGTCTGATGCATAAATTCTCATTTTTTTAAATCATATCTCCGAACCCATTTGAGATATGAAACTACTTATAGTTTAAAATATGTTGGTCTATATATAATACACATATTTTATTTGAAATATATATTTATAAAACCAATAGTTTCTGAGATATTGGTAAATATTCTAATACAATTTTGTGAGCTTTAGTTGTAAAGATACCCCTCTAAATCTTTAACGCAATAATTATCTAATGTCATAGAGTAAGAAACAAGTTAGTATCTCAAAAAGTGTATGTTCTTTTCCCTTCAACCTCTTAGGGGATATGTTTGTACATCAATGACTCAAAAGTCAATATTTACCTAGGTCAATTTTATAAATGAAGAATTTAATATCAATGCGATAACCATAAGATGTGCAACCCTCAAGAGAATGTCGAAAATTTTAACTGGAAGTCGACCTTTTTATATGAACCTTGGGGACCCAATCTCAATATTTTTACTTTCTCGCTACCTTACAGTCATAAAAATTATTGTGATTGTCAAAATAATCAAAATCAAGATTTTGATGAATGTCAACGTTTCATGATCCCCCGAATCCGAAAAAGTGGTTTTCGCAATGGCATCTGTCGGTCCATCTGTATGTCAGTCTGTACCTCAGGCTAGAACATAAACTGTTTTACCGATTGGGGCCAAACTTGGTATCCAGGGTTTTTACAGGGTTAGCCCGAGGAGTTTTTGAAATAGGATATCCAACCATAATATTAAGGGTAGTTTCTTAAAGTGAGAAAAGAGAGAAAATCGATTTGATCAAAATTGGCTGTAATGATTTTGAATACATTTCATTTCTAATCTTTTATCAATATTACAAACCAAATGGCTACTCTTAATTTTTCGTGAAAATGAATTTAAGGGTTCCAGTTTTATTTGTAAATTCTAATGTTTAATTATATCTCCGTAATTCTTTGAGATATGAAATTATTTATCATTGCATACATGTATATATATAATATATATATAAATACATGTATATATATAAATAATATATAATATACCTCTTTTACTAATTTTTTTTATGTAACAAACAGTTCTCAAGCTATACGCAAATATATACATTTTAAAACTTTTTGAACACTTAAGGTAAAGTATTGCGGCCGTCAAAAAAATCTAACCCGAGATGTTAGTGGGTGTCGACGTTTCGTGACACCTTGAACCCTAAAAAGTGGTTTTTGCAATGCCACATCTTTTTGTGTCTCTTAACCCTAAAATTAAGAGCAGTTTACTAAATGGTGAAAAGATAAAAAATAAAAATATTATTTTCTCAAAATCAGTTCTAACGATTTTGATTAAAATTCGTACCTAGGCGTTGATAAAGATTATAAACCAAATGTGTGTTTTCATTTTGCCATGAAAATTACTTTTAGGGTACTTTACGTAAGCGTAAACTTCCGTATCTCCTTAACTTCCCGTGCCAGAGGGACTGGTGCTTGCATCGGTTACCTACAGATGCTCGGGGTGACTCTGTGGACTGGTATGCCTCCGTCAGACTACTTTCATTATAAGTAGTACACAGGGCTGGGCCGAAAGCCCATGTGACGAGCTTACTCGAAGCTGCGATATCAGCAATGAGTTGGACTCTGTGGGTCAGTGCCGCCACAGTAGAGCAGCACAAATAATTAATTGCCATAAGAGGCATCAGGCAAATCGTAGCAGCCACTTCTGCAGAGAGAAGAACTTTTAAGACTAGATTTTGCTGTTAATTCTAGTGGAAACAGTGTTCCTTCTGTGACAATTTTTCTGAGGAAATATTTCAAAGATAATTTTGTTGCTAATGGCCCTCCCGGATGCGTTGGAGCGGCAAAGCCAAGTGGCTGGGTGATAAATGACGAGATTATAAAGTTTCTTATACACTTTGTGAGTCACGTTAGGTATTCCAAAGAGCGACCAGTCCTTGATAGCCATGTTTCACATATGGGCAATGAGGCTATAAATTACTGCCGTGAAAATTGTGTATTGTTAATCTCCTTTCTGACCCATACTTCACACAAATTACAACCAATAGAGGGCTATGTCGACGGACCATTCAATAAGTTTTATAATCCCTCAGCTGACCTTAGGGCACAGACAAGTAAGAAGCAGTCTCTCAACCTTACGGGGGTTTTACTGCCCTCCTTTTGCCAGCTTGGGCCCCTTAACACTGGGCTTCTCTAGTATCACCTCTGGGTGATGATAGGACTAACAGCAGTGATCCTAGTATTGTAGTACTGAAGTTACCAAAAGGAGATCAACCAATTCAACCTGGATGTTGAGTGTCTGTGTATATTATTCATTTGTGCCCTAGGATAAAGAGCAAACCAGGCTGAACAGTGGTGATATATAACATCTCTACATTGGGTTAGCAAGGACCTCAAACTTAAACCACACAGAAAAATATCCTTTCAGTCTTTGAAGCAACTGCTGCAAAACCATTCAATAGAAATGTGTTCGATGATGAAGACATTTTACCCTCAAGCAATACCAGACAGACCATTAACTGAAACATAAAGTGGCCCCAAACAAGGTGATATGCTAGCAGATATTGAGAAACTGAATGGCACCAAAAGTGCGTGTGGACTTCATTTGACGATACCATCTACATCATCCTCATAAAAGATAGTCAAAACTCTTGTCAGTCCAGAAAACAAATGATCATATACTCAGGCACAGGAACCGAGATAGACAACCAATCGTATAAAATATAAATTTGCCATTTTGATCAACTTTCCTATGAATGTACTCTTAGAAGCAAAACAATTAAAACTAAAACATTCTAAAGCAAGACAAAATAGTAAGGCCCATGGAAAAAAAAAGTCGTTCCAGCAGAAAAAACCATTTGAAAAACGTAATCTATCCCCTTCAAGCTCCAGTGAAGAAGATGACGACTGTGTTTGGCTCAAATGATTGAAGCCTCGGTCAAGGTCAAAAACCGGTCAGAAATGAGTGCACTGGGCTCACTCAAATTGTGCCAATGATGATCCTTGTTATGTGTATCATAGTTAAAATTCATATTTTAAAATTTAAGAAATAAGTTATTAGAATAAGCCAATTTTGTAAATTGGAATGTTTATGAAGTTTTATTTGTTTTTTCCCTAGGCAATTCTGTTTATTATGTTTTGGATTTGTTCTGCTAGTAGGAAGGTATTTCATTTACATGGATTTCAATTATTTTAGTGTTAATATTCCATATGAAGAATCATTTCTACATTGTTATTTTAATTGTGGACATATTATCATTGTACCCACATCTTAATTGGATTCTGTTTATTATGAATATGTACATTTGTAAGACTTCTACTCTTTTTAAATCAGAAATGTGCTTAATTTTTTAATTTCTCCTCCCTCTTTGTTCATTCCGAAGATAAAAAGTTAAATACCAATATTATAATTTATTATTACATTTATTTATGAATCAATAGAGCATAGAAGGAAATGTCAATGAATTCTATCATTATATACCTACTATAATTGTTATAATTACTAACCCCTACTAATCACTATCAAATAACACCACAGGAAGCAAGTTTTTACAAATTTAATAACTAAACATATTACTATTTTGATAACAGTGGAAAGTTTTAATAGGCCCAAATTAGATTAAAAAATACACTGAAATGATGAATCTTTCAAATTATACTGATTTGGACTTATTTTTAAAGTATGTCCTTAAAAAAACTATCGCAATTTATAAAAACTATCGCAATTTATAACACTTTACAATACTTTGTTTTCGTTTCGGGAATCTATCCCCATATCTATAGCTCAGTAAACAGAAGTGCTACCGACTAAACTAAGGTGCCTGAAAGATTTATTCTTCTCATCCCATTATAAGCTATACAATTTTCTTAAAATTATCTCGTCAAACTTTAATGAATTGTACAAGAATAGGTTGAGTGCATAAAGGTAAAAATCATTTATATTTGATATTTTTCTATCAAAATCTTGTTTGAATTGAGATAAAACACTCCGGTTTTAGATTTTTAAATTGTCTAACAATTTAAATATAGAAAATCTAATGCCCCTCAACCGCATGTCAAAAGTCCTCCCCCCTTTTTTCCTCCGAAGGGGGTAGGCAACCAAAGCCCCGGGACGACACGCAGATTGCATGCCATATCTTCCCCCCATTCCCCCGTACCCCGCCGGTCCGTCTGTTTTAATCGCGCTAAAACAACACGCAAGCGACTGTCATTTGTCATCCTTAATAGCATTTTGCTTGGTGTGCTCTCTAGCGGCAGCCAGCTCGTACTAATATGTTTTAATTAAGCTCGGCTTTATGCAGTTAGTAGCGAGCTTATACAAGAGTTTTGTGAAGAGCGAGATAGAGGCAGTAGGGGGTGTAAGGGGATCGGAAGAGAAGGGGTGGTTACTCAAAACAACCCCCATCCTATCTCAGGGGTGAGGAGTGCTTATTTCATTAGATTATATTCCGTAGAGAGGTGGGGAGATGGGGGCGACATGGCGAAACAGAGCTGCTGGAGTTTAGAGGAAACATAGCACACGAAATATTAATGTAATGAAAAGGATTAAACTCACTTCTACGTAATACACAATCTCAAAAGTATCTCTTCTATGCTCCTTCTCTTTCCCACGCCTTCACTTCTCCGTCTTTGTCGTTACTCTGTATTTCTCCTTCACCTCACTAAATCCTCTTTACATTGTTCTACGAGTTACAAAAAAACATGATAAACTACACAAAAGTAGTTTTTAGTCCAATGGGAATAAAAGATATATATTTTCAGGTGTTAAAACGGCGGAAAATAAGCTATTTAGTGATGCTACCATTTGTAAGGGTTAATTGTTTGTTGAGTAATATGTTTATCCTAATATAAATAACGTATTATGCACTTTAATTATTCAGTTAACTAAAGCACTGCCTCTCAAACTGGGGACAACTGAGTCGTTTCAATGGGTCCTCGGGATTCACATACTTCACACATCTTTAAAACTAGTGCTCACACAAACATCATGTGGATGACTTCTGGGTTAATGTTCGTTTTGACTACTCAGAACTGTTAGACACAAAATGAGAGGTATCTGATATCTTTTCCCATCCCATTTGTTTATCGAAGGGAATTCTTTGCTCTTTTTGAATTGACATCAAAGATGTCATCGCTTCAAACTAATACGAAGTTATCAGGGCCTGGATTTTGATGACATAAATATCTTTTTATTTTTTACTTCACAAACGAGTCTTATGGTTACATAAACTATGTTTATGATTCCATAGTTGTTGAAATGTATTTGTATAGTTCGGTCTTGGATCTTTTTTTTGTCATATCGGATGTTTAGGTGGTATTTTCTTTTCTTGTGTCATTTTATATTCATTTTTAGGCATCTACATTAAATAATAATATTTTTAGATATTATTAATATTTCATAAATGGATTGATATTCTAACATACATTGTTTCACGAGACATTTTTTAGAATTATAAGATATACAATTAACTGTGTATGGTCTTTGCTTGTATAGGTTTAAAATAAACAATAGTTGTTAGAAACTGCAATTATGTTGAAAAGAGTTGCGTTTCGAGGGGATCAGAAGCAGATATTCATAAATCATTCTTTTAGTTCACTTAAAGAAAGGAGGCGTATAGTTGCAAAACTCGCCTTGTCTAATCCAAGTGATTTTGCGAAAATGAGAAAAAACTGTTATTTAACTTTACGTTTGGAATTTGGTAGTTATTTAAATTGCAATGCAACAATATAGTAGTGTGTAAATATCTTTTAATATAATTCAGATTTTCAGACATTTACAGGAGATATTTGATTAAATTATTTGTATCAGGTGAGTTTTGAAAAATATAGACTACCTTTATTAGGCAAGTTTTGATAAAACAAAGCCCTGTGATATAACTTTTTAAAATATGTATCTGTTCTTAATATAATACAACCCCCACAACTGAAAAATATGTTAAATGTTTTTATAGAAACTTAAATCCTCAGTTCATATTCATATTCTAAAGCATACTCTTCAAGCCCGTTGTTTCTGTCATTTTCAGTTGTAGCTTTCTCAAATTCAGCCATGAGTTTTTGTAAAAGCTTAACTCTTCCAACTGTGTTCATTCCAACCCAAAATGCTTCACCGATAATTTTTTAACATCTTCAATCTTCGCTTTCTTCACTTGCACTCCCACTGACATCTCATTGGGCGTGAAGAGTCCAGGGTGTTTATTCCTTTTGCAGATTGTCTGAAATTCACCAATATCGGTCCTATAGTTCACTTCACCTCTTACAGTAACGTTTTTCTTCACTCTTTTGAAAATCAATCTTTTGGTGCGAGTGAATTTGAACTGTCACTGGTTTGGGTATTTTAAGGCATCAGCTGGAGAAGTTTTCCAGTCATAAATTGGTGTATCAGCTCCTAATTTTCTAACAGATCCATGATCAGAAAATATATTATGGTATTATTCTGGGCAAATGATTTTATCCTTTTCTTTCACCTTATTTTCTACTCTACCAAGTACTCTATCGGGCAGTATGTAATAATGGCCAACAATTAAAAAAAATCAACTTCACAATATGAACATTCTCAGGAGATTCACACTGCAGCCACTTCTTAATCATCCCTAGCATAGTGCTGTTCTTATTTGGCCAGGGCATTCATCAGCAAAAGATTTAACATGCTGTATTCCAGAAAAGGCACATGATGGACAGTAGCTGCGATTTCATTGGCTCCTTTTAAATGCTCAAGTATAAATTGTGACTGTGTCTTTGGTTTGTTCCGACTTAGAACCTCCTCTACAGACTGTAAACTTGTACAGGTATAGTTGGCAACTATAGTATTATGACTGATCCGGCACTTTAGGAAGCACCATATTTTTCTGCCAATTGAAAGAAAACCTTCATACATCTTCTTATTATTCTTTCAACATCTCAAAAAATGCCTTTCCTTTAAGTCTGTGCACACTTAATCTTGTCATTGTATCCAATTTAACATCCTCACTTAAATCTAGCCACTTTGGTCTACCTTTCAGTTCAATAAAAGTTGAGAAAGCATCTGTGGCTGGGGTCTTGCAGCTTATGTTATAGTCTGTAACAAAAATTGACCTAAGGTATTGGTATTCTAAATTATGGATTTTCACAATTTGAGTTGTATATCCTCCACAACTTCATAATGGTAAAGTCACTTTGTAAATATTGCCTTGTTGATTTGTTGCGTGTGTAATATGATTCCACAGGTTTCAATTATTTAATAAAGCTCTTGACTGACTGTCGTTTGACTTCGAATGCTTTTGATCGTCAATCTCCATCCGGTTTTCTTTTGGTGACCTTCCTATCTCTAAGTGTAGTCTACAATTGGCCGTACTTTATCTTTGGATATCCCTAAAATTGAGAGGGACGGTTCTTGGTAAACTGGTATAACTGATGACCCACTTCCGGCTTTGAAAATTTTCACCAAGTATGTCATTGTAACAGATTTTCGCGAGCTACTAGATAATTTGTATCGCTTTCATTGTGGCTGCTGTTGTGTGGTAAACCTCAATATATAAGTGTCGTGAACTACTTTCATAGGATCCTCATAGAATCCTTAATGAAATCGCCTTATGTCTTGAATCTACAATCGTGAACATTTGTAGGCTCCTGAATTGTAACCACAATTAGTTTTTTTTGGCAATGTCTTGGAAACATGCCTAAAGCATAAAAACAAAGTAAAATAACAGAAATGTATATTACTTTCTAATGGCAGACTTAAGATAGGCAAGGGATTGGCCATAGCACAACTAATAACTATTGAGACATTACAGTGTAAAGTTGTATTATAAATATATCTAAGGATGAATTAATAGACAATTTTCATTAACATCACCTTAAAATTAGTACCTTTTCTTTTTTAAGCTGTTTCCTTTCGCATTTGCTAGCTCCCTTGTTCATTTCCTGCTTCTTCCCTGCAAAGTGGCAACTATCCTAGTATTTCCATCCATTCAAACTCTTAAAACCTTATAAATTATAGCTATTATGTGTTATAACCTTAAGAAATATAAAAAGAAACTTTATAACTTAACACTAGTGAGTATTGCTCATGAATATTGCTAAATGAAATGATTAGATTTTCGACTAACTTTTTTCCACAAACAAATATCTTCTTGTCATGGATAAGACAAGTTTAGTAAAATAACACAATACTTAGAGGAATATCTTAGCAAAATAAGGCAGGTTTTGGAACTAACATTTTAGACTTGGATAAGATGACATTATAAAACATCACCATCGGAGAATAAGGCGATTTCTGCAACAAAACCAGAATTTAATAGGGCATTATGAACCGTATATTGCGAGTTTTGTCATATATATTTTTATAAAGGTAGATAACTTAAAACTAGTGCGAACAGTAGTGCCATCTCATTTTTTAGTAATTTTGAATAAGGCGAGTTTTGCAATTGTTATTGTTTGTTGTTGAAAGCATTTCAGTGAATGTCATTATATTTTAGTTTCTAATCGTAAAGCACTTTTTTTATGTAGTAGTATGCATTCATAACGAAATTTTTGTTCATATTTCTACTGTAATATATTATTATTATTATAAAATAATTTTAATTAATAATTTTTAGGCAATTTTATAGATCGCGATCTGGTCTATCCTTTACAAGCACGGGTAATATTTAAAGTAACTTTGTTCTATTTTGGCTTAAAAAATAACCACAGAGATACGTGAGCAAATCTTTAATTATGTTTAAATAATAATACTTTATTGATTTGGATTGCGTTACAACACGCTAAAATTAGAATGAGTAAAACAATTTTAAAAATAGATATAATCCAAACATGTACTACAAGGTGAGATTTATTTTGAAGATTAAGTTATATCAATTCTATATACACTATTTGAACTCTTGCCTGTTGGAGCTAATAAAAAGATACGTAAGAAATACACAGCATAAATAATTGGTTGTTAAAACATTAAAACAAATTAAAGTTACATAGTACTGTAACATTTTATCATTTAGAAAAGGAATGGTTCATTTTCAACTTTTCAGGCCTAATTTGATCCGCTATTTTGAAACCGCAAAATTATAGTTTCATTTTTCGTACTTTTCTAAAGAACATTTCCTTAAGCTCTATTAGTATGCCAAATTTTAGATTTCTAGGATGTTTAGAAGTGTTAGAATATTTTTTGTGGACAGACAGATATCAAAACTATATAGAATTACGATGTTCAACATCCAACTGCACTGCTAATATAATTTATTCTTGCACACTATCAAGATATCCATGACAATCACAAACCATATATGTCAACCGATACTTTTTAAAAACAATATTTGAAACTAAACATTAATCAGACCATAAACTGAGTACACAAATGAACGAACTTCATAGAAAACAAAAGATTTTCCTAAGAGAGATAATAATTTATGAGAAAATAAATTATACAATTTTTTACCAAAACATACTGAAAGAAAAGAGGATCACAGTTTAACAAAGAGCATAAGTGAACTAATAGGCTGTTAAAGCAACAGATAGGTCACAATTTATCACATATCAAACAAAATATCTTCGTTAAAAAAGCACATAATTTTCTGTTTAATGTGCGGTAGAAGGGAGTCAAGTAATTTTACAGTTGTTGTAGCATTACATTTTTTTTGGCCAAAATAGTTCAAATATTTTTCTAGTAGCAACAAAGAGTTTAGTTTTCTGCACATGCTAATATACACATATCTTGAATATCTGTCAAGGGTGTCCTGGACTTTTTTCAAAACTATTTCTCTTTATTTAAAAAGTTTTGACAAAATTCCAGGACACCCTAAACATATATTAAAGATCTGTTGATATATTAGCATGCGCAGAAAACTAAACTCTATGTTGCTACTGGAGATATATTTTCTCAATTTTTGCCAACATATTTATATTCTATAAAAACTGAAAAATACTTTCACTCCCTTCTGCCGCAGCTTAAGAGTATTAACTAAGAAGACATTGTTGTTATTGTGTAGGTCTAATTTTCACGTGTGTGGCTCACACAATGTCTAGGAATATAAAATGAGGCCCTTTGCTAACTTAAAGTCGGACAACCTTGATTACTATGGGATAGAGTATTGAGTGTCAAGATCTAAATCCGAACTCTAAATCAGGTATGACCTGGTATTAAGGAACGAAAATTATGATCCTCTTTAGTATAGTTTTTTCAAAAATTTTAGTCAAAGTTGAAAAAAGACTGATAGCATGTTGATTTTGAGGGAACATTTGATTCCATCCTGGTTTTGGAAGCGTCATAACAGTGGATTGTTCCCGTGTATTTAGAAAATGACAAAGCATTATCGCTTTATTCAGGACGATTAGGAGGAATATGGCTTTAGTTGGAAGATGTTTCATCATCTAATTTGTAATTCAATAGTGGCAAGGCAAGGCACTATGTTTTTAGTGAGATTGTATTACCTCGGTGGGGATCTTCTCTGCCTGTTCTCGTGTTTTTATGTGTAGAAAATTTTGTAATTTTCTTGTTGCATCTTTCTTGAAGTCCTCGTTCTCGGGATCTATGTTGGGTCTAGACTGATCAAAGCGTGTCTCCACGAATGGTTCCGCTTTATCCACGCTAGAGTATCCCGTACCTCTTGCTCTAGGAATAGTATGTGTAATGTTATTTTTGTTTAGGCCTCTCAACTGTTTTGTCTAGTCCTATATAATTGCCCCACCCAATGCTACTTCTCACAAGCCCTGATGACGTACACGCGCATGGAATGCTATGGTCAAGTACATTCTGAAATCTCATTGTACGAAGGATTGAGGCCGGCCTTCAAGGTTCTACCATAGTCTAGACTCTAGACGTTGCTCTGGCGTGACGTCTTTACTGTAATCTGAATGGCGGGAGGAGAAAAATACCTTGATCACATGACTCCTTTGTAATTCTTCCATTCTTTCTTTACCTTCCATTTATGAAATTTTGGACATTATAAAATAACCGCAGAGTTTCAATTATGGCTCTTATGGTGGCGATAGAAAATTAGACACTACACTGTAAGTGGCCTTCGTTATATAATAATGTAAGCTCTAAATTATGTATATTTCGACTTAGAATATTTTCTTTTTGTATTCCAACATTCCCTTTTGGAATAATAACTTGATGATGAGTTTAATATTTTACTAACTTACTAGAATTTTTGCCTACGGGTTAGTGTTGATTCACCGTTAAACGCCTCGTGTTATAATATGTCATACGTAGCACAAATAAATATATTCAGTTTAACTTAAGTATCTGTTTTAGATGGTAAACATAAGCAAAGAGTACCGCTTGCTGTTAGAATTTGAGTAGTATCTAAAAATATAGCTTAGTCCTATATTTTGACTGTTAGATTTGAAATAATTAAATCTTCACCTTTAATATTGATTTAGTAAGAGTATTTTTGAGACTGGTGAATATTCAGATTATCATACAATGAGTTGCGACTAACTTGTCACTGATAAAACTATCACGTAATGATAGATTAACCTTGACTCTTTCACTGATGATGGACATTTATGTAACTATTGTTAAACTGTCTTTCTTGTGTTACGGGAATGTAAGAACGCAAATATTTATTTTCAAGAGTTGGTTCGTCTTTAAATTGAAAATGAATGTATTTATTTAACATATGGCGTACATCTGCAGAACCTTGATACAATTAATTATTTACAAGATAAAAATATCTTAGTCATAGTATGGTACAAGCATAAAAAGCATAGACATAGTGTAAACAAACTCCAAGAGGTGCACTCTGGGCAACGTTCTAAGCAATTAGAGTGGCAGAAAGTCTGCACATATGGTGGCCAAACTAAATGCTTCATTTCTCAGTCTAAATAACCTGCAGGATTCATCAAGATTAAATTTAAAATTGCAATATATTAATTTATATTTACTAGAAATTACACAATCACAGTCAACGGCATACTGAGTAATATGCCTACAATGAGTAAATATTTGTAATGCTCAGGTACAAAGTGTTTAAGGAGCTTAGATCCCCCTGAATTGTTCATCATCTCTAGGATTATTAGAAAGAGCAGGAACTTCTCAGATTAAACCATTCTTCGCCTGTCGAAGCAATTGTATTGCATACATCTTCATTGCTTATTGATACCACTCTGGGGTTCTAAAGCATGATGTATATTAGGTAATATTGTTGTTGTCTCATGAAATTGTATTCATATTTATATATTTTTTTAAAACTACATATTTATTTACAGCTTGGTTGGTTGGTAATTATTTAACGGGATAATAGCATTATGTTCTCAAACAGCAAATCTCCCGTTCTTATGTTATTTAATTTAATGGTTATTATTATTATTAGCACCGCGTCTTACTACCCGTTCGGGTTATACGCACTTACGCTAATATGTAATGCTAGGGTGGTTGTGAGATGAAATGGAGGACCTACAGTTTAACGTGGAATCCGAACCACGGTGGAGGCCTGGCATTCCACACATTCACAAGATGTCTTGTCAGAGGTGAAGGAAGGGTTTGGTAATCAGATAAATCTGTGCCGGGACCGAGGATTGAACCCCGGCCGCCAGCATAGAAGTCTGACACCTTACCGCTAGACTGCCAGGTCACCAATTTAATTGTTAAGATGTCACCCTTCTTTTTACCACCGATAAAAAAGACGGTGCTTCAGCTTTTAGACTTTGAAGAGGTCCATTAATCCCAGAGCTATCCAAGAATCGACACGTGCTCAGGGTCATTCTTTATTTATAGCTTAAGGCAGGGTCTGTTATGAACGTGTGGATATAATCTGCTACTATGAACCACCACTTTTATATCAAAGACACCGGCAACTCAGAGCTCTGCTTAGTGCTGCTGTTAGTACAACAATGACAGTCCGCATGAAGGCGGATAACATATAGCCTAACAGGGGGATCGTCCACTGATTCATATAATTCATTATGACTTTAGTTTGACCCCAGGTGGGGCTTTAATTAGTTATTGATAGTCTAATTTCTACTTGAGTCCATCCCACAACCCAAATATTACGTAAACTGGCGCTATGAAGGGTTATTCCACGCTACTTTCTGATGGGGCTAGTTAATTGTCTCACTACTCGTCCAATCTGCCCGCAGATTTACAATAATAAAGAAAGGATGAGGAAGGTAGAGTTTATAAGAAACGTGTCTACATTTTCATGAAGCAAACGTGGTAAGCCCATTTATAAGAATCATCCCTCAGTCTGCCCCTCAGGAATTCTAGCCTCGACCTCCTATCCCCGATAAATATAAACTATATGAGCATTACATTTAGTCCGTGTGTCCACCGATACCAGTTTTGTGTCCAAACCCTGCCAAGCGTCCTACTTTCCATGCGGGCTATCCGTATATCCACAATAACTGGATAGGGATGAACAAAGTTAAATTTATAGAAAATATATTTTCCGGAAATCGTGTGAAGGGAGAATGGAAAACGCACACTCAGCAGGCCTACGCCCATCAAGGATTTGAACCCCAACTTCCCCGTCCTCAAAAAGAATAAATTGAAATATTTCTGAAACGGGAAATATTTTTTGAAAAAAATCAAGGCAAATGTTCCAGCTCACATCTCTAGCCCTTACATCAACTTGTAGGAATAAAGAATATACTAGTTTTTAGAACAGAGTAAGGAGAAAGTGTGTGTGGGGAGGGGGGGAGGGTGAATGCCGCAGTCGGTACCAACCTCAACACTCGTGTTTTCCCGCTGGTTTAGGAAGAGATTCCCCTCCCCTACGACACAGTTTGTACACCATTACACGCTATTAGAGAGAGGCGCCGTTCTGGAATCAAGCGGTGGGTTAGAGATCAGTAAATTGTAATTAGGACTAGCAATTACAAGCCCCGTGCGGAGGAAGGGGGACTTACTAACCCCCGGCCCCTCTTCCGCCCCCAACCCTGCGACCCCTAACGACTTGCTACAGCTCCTAGGGAAACTCAACTCTACTATGGTACGTGACACTCATTTGTTTTACATTATACTCTGGCCATAGCACCAAGGCGAAGCCCTCTCCTAACCCTTCCCTTCCCCCTCAACAAACGCAATCATTGGAATGTTGTTACAGTACAAACAGGACTGTACAGAGATAATATTTAGTCACGGACGGTTTCTCAATGCTTCCTATGACACAAATGTCTTACTACAAAAATATGATGAGACATTTGTGTAACTAGTCATTTTTTTTAAACTTTCCTTGGGGAATAAAAATAATATGAAATTCCCACGTCTATTCGAATTTAAGTGTGTCCACACACTTCATAGGCCTATGCAAGGTATTGAAACTTGTTGAGTATTAAATCCAGGGATCATTAATGCTCATCAACACACAGCTACCAAAACTACTGCCATTTTTAGAACACGTTAATGCTCCTTACATAAGAACCCCCCAAGGCTGTAACAAGCCAAGACAAAATAATGAGACGGTAAACATAAATACGCTATGTAGTCATATTCGTTGTTTTTCCTCTGTCTAAATGGAGGGTATACTCTTTCCATGACCAACAAGATACCAGTCATTTACTTTTGTCTGTATCTCCTTCTCTCTCCCTCACTCCGTTGTAAAGCAGGCTAATCCGACCGTTTTAATTGCTTCAAACACATTCATAGAAACTACTTCTTACTCTCCGTGCACTCCGGCCTTCTTTAGCAGCCCCTCTCTAACGATATATATATGTCTTTGTCCTTCATTGAAATGGGATTAAGTCTAAGGTATAAAGATAGTGGCGCTCTCTTGAAAATTCTTATTTGATTATTACTAATTGGTGTATTTCTGTACCAACAGGAACATTAAATGAAAATGTTTTATTTATGATACTGAACAAATAAAAATAAACAACGCTAGCCAGCTAATTGAAGTAGGTGTTCACCTCTTAGTTTGTAATATTTTTATATTTGCATTTTACGAGTCCATTCAAATTTACTAAATCTTTTTATAAATTATTTTACATGATGTTCTTTAATAGTGTAATTAAGTGAGCACTTTTGAAAACATTATATAAAAGAGAATGTAAAATAAAATATGCCACCATTAATAAAGCGCTCGTTTATTAAGTTTTGTACTCTCTCATTTGGTACAAGTTTTATAATCGTCAACATTTTTTACCTCATTATTACTATTATGGCTTGTAACGTTTTGTGTGTCTTTGAACTCAAAAAAGGAGGTGTTACAAATAGTATCCTCACTGTTCATACATTTGATCGATTGTACCTGATGCACTGAAAACCTTGTCTGTGATCTTGGCCTACAGACAAAACATTGTGATAGATTTCGATCAAAGTTGATAATATCGTTATAGAGTCATACTTTAAATTATAAAATTATCAGTAGTTATTTAGCTGATGACTGATTTTGAAAACTACACATTTATAAAACTCAACCAAAAATTTAGTCAAAATAGATATTTGATGAGTGTTCATCAAATATCTATTTTGACTAAATTTTTTGTTGATATATATATATATATATATAAAATATCATCAAATATCTATTTTGACTAAATTTTTTGTTGATATATATATATATACATATATATATA